>OOFJ01038061.1:0-10963 GCA_900323375.1 Benthosema glaciale
TAATGGAAACTTAGTATTAACAATATCGTGTGACTAAATAATATCTACATTCCCCATTTTTCCATTTTTTTTCTCCATTCCTCTATGCTCTACCTCCTAAAAAGTAACGGTTTTGGACAGGACATACAAGGTTTTTCTTCCACCTGACAGCAGCGGTACGGTAGGAACAGACAACAGACGCTCCGCGGTCGCATGGTGGGGAATGTTTTTGAGAGCGTCGATTCAGAAACGTAGCTGCCCACGGCATTGCCTGACAGGATGTACCATTGTATGGTTCGTTTTATTTTACGTTTACGTTTAGGTCTTGTGTATCTATGCACAAGACCGCCATAGAATCACATCATTAAAAAATAAAAACCCGCAGTATGCATTTAAATGCCACTTTTGTTTCACTCAGCTGGGGATGTCAGCGCGAGGCGCCACAATTCACTGTGTGTAAAACAAGACCCCCGAAGTGCTTTGGATGGAAGCTTAAAGGCAGCAGCGAGTGAGATACAGACGTGTATGTATTATCAGCAACGTTACAGCCAGTTTATTCTATAATTGACCGTTTTACGGAAGCACTGCAAGTGTGTACAGTACGTGTATTTGAGCTGTATCATTTTATTCAAAGCCAAATGGACCTTTGCTTGCCATCTTAAGCGCTGTTTTCCATACAGTCGACTATGTCTATATTTCCATAGTCCATCCATATACTACTACACTTTAACATAAAACAGACATATAGACATATAGCTCTGTTTTTCAACAGTTTATACTCTTACGTTGATGTTGACTAATAGCCACATAGCCTATTGTATACGCTACGTTTTACACCAGTGAGTGTTGTAGCTAGAATAACACTACGTGGCAACGGCTTCTTACTTCAACCGCCCGGTGTCCCTATTTTGGGCATGTCAATGTCATGTAAAAAAATGCCAAATATTTGTGCCCTACGCCGAAGTATGCAGAGTAGCCAAGGGTAACATTACTACTATACTATACTGTACTGACATGCTTTGTGTTTGATTTTTTGGTAATGTAGGTGTATGCTACACGGTTGTGTTGGCCCTGCACATGACATGATGAGGAAAGCTGTTCTGCTGTTGTTGCTGGTAAACATCCATCATGTTCTGTCATCCAAAGGCGTCTCTGCCAGCCTAAAGGCCAAATGGACCATGACGCCTTTCCTCCTAGAGACAAGGTAGCATTGTCACTGATGCTTTCACACACATTCCCATATACTGGTGTGACACTCTCATCAAATCCAAACCGGTGGTAGGCCTGTCAAGCATAAATAAATCAATAAACATGTGGACGGGTCTTCAATTCAACACATTAAATTCCAGTAGAATTTTTTTTACCTTTTTTTTGTAAGGTGAAACCTGACATACATTCGATGTTGAATAAGTCGACACCTAGTTGCCTAATCCCATCGTCTAAACGGTCGCCTGTACTTGTGCGAGCCGGCCGGCAAGCAATTCTGCCTCTAGTCATTGGGACCTTATCTGAAGGGGCGCGGCAAAGCAGGCTGGCTGGTAGCTCTGGTCCATAGCTCCACTATGATTCTGCCTTGCAGTAGAGCTATGAGAAAGTCAGCGTTAAATCGGACCTGAAACCCGACCAGCCTCTCTTCTGTAGTGGATCTCTCACGAACGGCTCTAACCTACTCAACAATACAAACACGGCTTGTGTCATTAGAAAGCCTTCTTACCTTGGTGGAAGCACTCTGAGCCCCCCACCACATGTATAAAATGCACTTTTTGCGCAGAAAGCGATTGTTTTTCACCAGAGGAAAAATATTCTCTATGGAGGTTTTCTCTGGGCAATATCCTGTGGGACTTTCCGGTGAAAAACAATCACTTTCTGCCAAAAGTGCGTTTTATTTGTGTGGTGGGGGGCTCAGAGTAACGTAATAACATAATAACGTATATATAAACATTCAGATTTCAAATATAATGTACTCGCCATGTGACAACTCGTGAAGTACGAGCGTCATGTGAACCATGGCTACAGTATGTGTGACCATGGACCCGGCCTTCTCACAGAGCACGACCATGGACTGCTATCATAATATTACACCACCACACTATATCTTAATATTGTTATATATTATATATTATTATATATATTATCTGACAACATTGCTATACCTATTATCTTAGACTGCGTGCCTGTGCAGAGTCTGTGCTCAGTTTGCTGGTACTCTCTCTAATCCTGTGTTCTTCTTTTGGTGGTTTGATTTCAATCTCTTTTTGTGCAGCGAGTATATTGGAGAAGACGGTAATGACAGATTCTGGCAGTTTGTTGACACTGTGAAAGAGCTCACTGTCTACAAAAATGGAGGTATGTTGGATTGGTAAACAAGTCATTAATTTCAATGTTAGTTTATACAGCAGTAGGCTACGGAGGTTCCCGAACTGTTTCACCTTGAGACCAAAAAGAGAAAATTGGTGTCTTCCTGGCTCGACTTATGTATCTTAGATAGCATTTTTATGTAGACTCAGATAGCAGTTTATGTAGTCCTATAGCATTTCATGTAAACATAGCACTGTTAGTATATGCATAGTATAATTAAGCCTGTATAGTCTTTTCTACTGTGATGTTCTTAGCTTATGGTTGATTCACATTAACTTCTTTGTATGTATATGATGTATTACCATGCTTTTTATTTTGTTCATGCTTATGTGAGTCGCTCTGGATTAAGAGCGTCTGCAAAATGCCTAAATTGTAAATTCCTGGGAACCGAATTTACAAATTTACACAAAAAAATAACGGCTGCAGTTATAGTTATAGGCTGCTCAACAGGGCCACTTTTAGACACACAAACACAAAAGTAGACTTAACATAATCAGATAAACTTCTTTACTGTTCTGCGGTAGAGAAACTATGACCCTCTACCATACTGTAAAGTTTAATAAACATGTGACTTTACTTGTATGTATTAGGAACAGAAGAAGAATTTTCATATACGTAACTGCAATTTTCATTGGCTCATAAAAACTTCATTTTTAAACTTATAAACAAAACCCCAACATTTTCATTAGATATTGGTCCAAAGTTTGTGTTTGTGTTTTTATTATTTCAAAGATGCCGGGAGTAGATTAATTTGAACTGTTTTCCATATAATTAAAAATGGTGGGTGATCCAAAGGTCAGAGTTCAAAAGTCAGAACACGAAAGTTGTTCGGCATGAGGAGAGGAGACGTATATGTGTATTGAAGTTTTATTTCCATCGGATTTTTTGATTGATTGATTGAATACTTTATTGGCAGAAATGAAATTAGTACAGCATACAGTCAGACACGAATGAAATCAGTACAAGGTACAGTCAAACACAACAGCCAAAGGGAACACCGAAAAAAGTCCTTGCGGTCTTGTTTCCATTCAGGTCCTGGGGATGGTCAAACAGTTCATAAGCTATGACTATTACAAATTTGCATTTTCAATTCATTGTTTTAGCACCACCCTTTGGCCAATGGCCTTGGGCTTCGCATTCTCACCGACTGCAAAAAACGACTGCACGGTTAAGCCAGAACTTAGTGGAAGAAGAAGAAAAAAAAAAGAACAGACAAATACATTAAGGGACCATAGGGACCCTTCAGACTTGGGAATGGGTCACAGCCCTATGTTTAGGAATCATTGGTGTACTTGGTCTATTTTAAATCTGTTAATAGTAGGGAACAGTACATTTTGCTGCTATAATGCTTCAGCATAACATTTGTTTTCTTCTCAGAGTCTGTGCGTTCCTACTACAACCTGGTCCTCAAAAAGGCTGGACAATTCCTCACAGACCTGCAGGTCAATCTGCTCAGATTTGCTTTGTCCTTGCGGTCCTACTCACCGGCTGTCTTCGCATCTCAGCAGGTTTGTGTGTATGTGTGTGTGTGTGTCACACAGTAGAAATTATAATCTTGTTTTTAAATTAATCATCATCATATCAAGTGAGAGGTAGTTTATAAACTGTATGTTTCTACCAACTAAATCGGTTATTATCTTTCACATGCATTCAGTTTGTATCACAGAGTGTTAAGTGAGGTATTTAAAGAACATTGGAGTCTTAGGTGTCACTCACCAACCATGTGTCTTAGGTTGTATAAATGTATTTTATTCAGTCAGTAATTCAGTGATGTATGTGATTATTATGTATTTAAACCTCCTACAGTACTACACTGTACTACAGTGTCACATGTGTTTTTAATATGGCTAACCCCAGTGGGAATCACACCTGCAACATAAGGTTGAGATTAGTGCCAGCCAGACCTCGGCCATTGAGCTATATGTGATATGTTTTTTCCTTGCCCTTACCAGATAGCCACTGATGAACCGCCGCCAGGAGGTTGTCCTGCCTTTGTCTCTGTGCATGGTCAACACAGCTGTAGTACCAAGGACATTAAGAAGCTCCTGAAGGCAGCTGCGGGCAGGTAACCCAAAATGACACATCATATTCTTTTCTGGTGCCAAACTTTAATCAGCAGAACGAAAAAAGAAAAAGATTAAACATTTACATTTACAATAGTGCTCTAATTAATACAACTTCCTGCAACAGACAGACACATATCATGTTCATACAAATATGTTTGTCTTTGTCATTGTCAAGTTTCTCCTTTAACAAGCAACTTCAAATTTGCAGGCCAAAGCCGTATCTGTACAAGAATGATCACAGGTACCCAGGGCTCAATAATACGGATGTGCCAGTTGTGATCCTATATGCCGAAATCGGAACGAAAAAGTTCAACTCCTTTCATAAGGTGCTGTCTGAGAAGGCTGAAGAGGGCACACTCACATATGTACTGCGTCACTATGTAGCGGTGAGTAGCAATGATTTTTACAGCCAAATTCAAATAACCTAAAGTGAAGAAGTTATACTTTATTGTTCCCTGTGGGGAAATTTGTCCTCTGCATTTAACCCAATCTAACTTTTAGGAGCAGTGGGTAGCTCCACAGCAGTCTTTTAACCAGCTCCAAGGCTAGTGCACTGGCAGTAGTATGTCCCTAACAGAAACACATGAACATAGGGAGAACATGCAAACTCCACATAGAAAGCCTCAGTAGCTTGACAGGCAACGGGGAGAGAGATGAGCAACATCTCTCTCATCTCTCATGCCTCTCCCCCAACATTCTCGCTGTGAGGCAACAGTGCTAAGCACTTAAACCCTGTACCCACCACAGGGTTCATACTGTACGTTGGTTAGACATACTAACAGTCCGACAGGCGTTGGTCCAACAACATTTTCACTCCCGACATTCGTGGCCTGTTACAACTAACCCGTGGCCGGTTAAAACTCACCCGTGGCCAGTGTTGGGCAGTAACTAATTACATATTACATATTACTGTAATATTATTACTTGTCCAGTAAAAGTAAAGTAACGATATTACTCTGCCAAAATAGTAATATTGTAATATGTTACTCTGCCAAAAAACGCCTTAGTTACTAGTTACTTTTTATGAAAAATACAATATTTAAGGTGTTTTTATTTTTGTTGTAGAGGGCAAGTGTAACGTATTAAGGCATATTTGTCTTAGCCAGGGTTCACTGCAGTTCAGATTCTTGATTGTTGAGTTCCAAATGTTGAATATGCAGCAGAAAAGTCTGATGAGAGACTAGAGGTAAGGTGTCGGACTAATGCCTGTCAGACTGTTACTGTAGGACGTCGGACAAAACACATGCACCCACCAACCACAGTGCCTGTATAAGTAAACAACACTTCATATTAATGAAGGGTTGAAACGAGTGAATTCCCTTTCAGTCCCCCTGTTGGGTGTGCATGCAGAAATAGTAATACTTTTGACAGGGTACTATTATTTACATAGCGGGGGCTTACCATTACCACATACTGTATCCTGTATGTCAGAATGTTTGACTCTCTCATTAATTCCCCGGTACCGTACTCTAATAGGATTTTATTTGCAGGACAAGATATTTGCAGAGATTTGGCATGTACATTGGGAATTTCTATCATCAATTATTGTTGTAGATTAGAGAGAATATGAGTTTGGTATTTTCGGTGTCACAGTAGCAACTTTAAGCATTACTTAGAAAGATGGAAATGTTGCAAGCAGGCCATTACCATCCATTCCTTAGTGCAACACAGAGCGATGGAACAAATGGATTGCATTAGCAGCCAACGTTGAAGAGAATGAAACACATTGCTGTGTGAAAGTCACAGGCGGTCTAAGATGCCTTTACGCTTTTTGCAGAACCAACATGCTCTTAGATGTGTACTTCAAAGAAAGGGAGCTTGTACAATAGGTGTGAAAGGCTTCTGATTGCGTCCATGAAACATGGAGAAAATGGTTTCAATAGAATTTGACATTGGCATCAAGGTTGAATATGCACAACTTTGTCAACACATGTTTGTGGTCCACATATACATATCGGCATATTAGAAGTCTTATTTATATTGTTATTTCCTTAAAGAATATTTGATTAAACTGAAAATGTATTGCTAGAATAATCAATAGTTGCAGGCCTAATATATTCAGAGAAAACCTACACAGATTACCTTGAAAATCATATGTTGCTTCTTCTGCTACAGGATCCTAAGCCACAAAAGATGCTCTTGTCTGGATATAGTGTTGAGTTGGCTATAAAAAGCACAGAGTACAAAGCTGTGGATGACACCAAAGTAAAAGGTCTGTTCGTTACTAATTACACATCCTGTTCTGTATCTTCACATTATTATATAGAAATTGACTTGAACACCTTGTTCTATAGATTCAGCTGCCAACAGTGAAGATGATAATAATGAAGATGTCGAAGGATTCCTTTTTGGAACGTTAAAGTAAGCATCCAAGCTTTAGTGTGTTCAGTGCCTACTATTATTTTTCATTACTTTTCCAATGGCTACATGTGTACATTCTCAGAGATACAAATGGATAAACTAACACTGAGGATTATAATGTGTATAGCTATACATGCTTTAGTAGCGTCCTTATATGTAGATGGTTATTGCAGTTGTATTAATGCATCATTTATTCTGTTCCTCTTGCCATTCCTAAGGAAATCTCACCCTGAACTGCAGGAGCAGCTTGGGGAATTTCGCAAGCATCTCCTGGAGAGCACCAATGACATGGCTCCTCTTAAAGTCTGGGAGATGCAAGGTATTTATTGCCCCCAGCTTCATATTATAGTTGTAGTTTATATTTATGTTATGCAAACCACTTTAAGGGTGCAGTCACACCAAACTTTGATTCTGCCGAGGCGGGCGAATTCTGTTAATGTCAGTGGGAACGGAGCGGTTTGTTGCCATTCGAGGATTTCTGCCAAAAAATAAAACCCCGTTCCCATTGAAAAGCATTAGAAGAATCCACCCGCATAGGCAGAATTAAAGTTTGGTGTGACCTAACTAACACTGCCTACCCAGCATGTTGTTATATCAAAACAAATGTAATATTTCTCTAGGGCAGTGGTGTAATGGCGATTTTTATTAAATTATTTGGTACCACGTTACGCTCACACACGCACGCACAATCGCACACACACACATGCTTGTTCAATATGTATGTTCAATGTGTATGAGAGTTTTAGACACACTACTACTCAACTACAACAAAAACAAAAACGTTTTCTTTGGATGAATCTCTTCTTTGATGGTGGAGGAGGCATTATGGTTTTGTGCAGAACAACGCAACTGGCAGTAGCCTACTAGAGCCATACTGCCGTGCTGTGAAAGTGTTGCTTACCGTTTACTGTATGAGGTTAAACCTGTTATTTAGAGTAAGTAGTAGCCATATGATTTGGGTACGGTACTTCACACATCGTGAGAAAAGGGAGGAGGCGCCCGCCCACTTGGAAAGTCTCGTAAGTCTCGTAACCCAAATCTTCTCGCTTGAATATAGATTGTAGGGGGATGCGTTCTAGCGTGCATGCACGTGCACTGTTCGGTACCTGCGCGTGCGCGTCACAGTTGTTTTGGTACCAGGTTGTGGTACTGCGTTCTACAAGCATGACACCACTGCTCTTGGGTTTTCTTGTTTGGATCTCTTTGTTTAATTATGCAGCTTATTGTCACCCTCAGAACTTAGTTTCCAGGCAGCAGCTAGGATCCTGTCTGTGCCAAAGTTTGATGCTCTGAAGCTCATGCAAGATCTTAGTCAGAACTTTCCAAGCAAAGCCAGGTAAGTTGCAGCATGTCATGAAGAAAAAAAGTGCTTACCGGTATTATAAATGATCAGACATGCATCTATACGTCTAAAAAACTAATCTTCAGTGCTTTTTGTTTCCACAATTGTTTTATTTTTTCTGAAAATCTATAGCCTTTTATTTTATTTTTTTTAAGATTATTTGTTAGTTATTTATAGGACAGTAGACTGACAGGTAATTGGGAGAGAAAGATGGGTAGTGACGCGTAGCAAAGGTCATCGCGATCAGGATTAAAAACCTGTGACACGCGGTCACCCATACCGCTATGCTAGCAGCCCCGACCTGCATTATTTTTCTCTAGATATGTCAGCTCTGCACTGAAAATATCTTTCAGTACACAGATTGAATCAGCTTTTCCGGTGTCTGCGCGTTCCCCTGCCTAGGTACTGTAGCTCTTATGAAGAACAACCAAAAAGTGCTGAGTAAAGACTTGGAGTGAATGTTTACAGGGAGTCAGCTGCAGTCGTGCCATTTGAGGGGCCACAGATTTTGGAGATTAAAACTGGGGCTTTTACTGCCGACCCGGGGATTGGGGTGGAAAGAGCTGATGGTGACTGTTCATGTTTTACTGTTCCCACAGATCCCTGACAAGAGTGGCCATAAAGCATGAAATGAGAAAAGAAATCGAGGAGAACCAAAAGGTGTGATATCGTATGCATCATCCCCTGAGATTGTGTTGTACTTTGTACATTATAATAATAACATCTTTAGTGCATGAGTGTCTCGTCAGACAATTAGCTTGTTGTAACTTTGATCATAAATTACTTAATTACTGTATGTAAGTATGTAACTACGTAAGTGTGGCATACTTGGTAGAGTGACTGTACTCTTCCTGGCTTTGTGTCCTTCAAGTGTACTTCAAGACACACTGAACTGTTCCTGGTGAGAGTGGACCTTGTGTCATTGCCTCCTCTGTGTGTGAATGGTTGAATGTACATTGTATCTAAAAATACTTAAGATAAAAGCGCTATAGAGCATCGCAGTCCCGCCCCCTACGCCCGTTCCGGAAGTGAAATCCCTGTAAATTTTTCTCATTTCTAAAATGATTTATATAAACATGATTACGCTGCGGACAAAGCCAAGTCATGACAACAAACACAATATTTTGGGCCGATCAAATCATTAGTAAGAAGAAAAAAACGGCAGGATACAACACTTTTTGTTTCGTTTTTCTTCTTAAAAATTATTTGATTGGCCCAAAACATTGTGTTTATTGTCATGATTTGTCACGATCCGAGTTAGCTTTGTCCGCGGCGTAATCGTCTTTTAATAAATACTTTTTGAAAAGTCTATGAGGAAAATGAATGGGGATTTTACTTCTGGAACGGAGCCTCTGACGTCACTGCAATGCTCTATAGGCCAGGGATGTACTGTATACTATTTGCCAGACGCCAGAGGGTTTTTCAAATTGATTCCGGTGATGTAGGATTCTCCAAAATCCAAAATCTGGCATCATTCAGGCTGTACTTTGGACTTACATCACTGAGTTTGTTCTTCCAGAGACTGAGCGAGACTATAGGGATCCACCCAGGAGATGGAGGGCTCTTCATTAACGGACTGCACATTGATCTGGACGTTCACAACCCCTTCAGGTAAGAGCCTGGCAGAGTAGGCAGTATGCCTGCTTTCACTCCCTGGGCTGCCTCAAAGCTGCCCAGGGTTCACTGATCCTGTCACACACACACCATTATTAAGAGAGTCAACCACAACAGACAGCTACTGCCCCACTAGTATGGATGGAAAGTGACCTGTGTTTTTTGTGTTTCATGTTTGTCAGCATTTTGGACATCATCAGAGGAGAGGCCAGGATCTTGGAGGGTCTTCACAACCTTGGGATAAAAGGAGAAAACCAGGGCAAGCTCCTCAGCCTACCTGTGAACTTTGTGGAGGATAGCTATGCCTTAGATATCAGACATCCAGCCATAATGGTGAGAGACTGTGCCAAGTGCTGTCCGGCAGAGGGGCTGCAGTATTCTGCTGGCGCAGATCAGCATTGCAGGTGCTTTGTGTTGAGCACTGGCATGAGGGTGTGGATTAGTGGATCAGTCATTCCACTATGGCAACAGTCCCGAGTCTGCCCAAAAAAAAACTCAATTATAAACTGGGAAGGCAGCCAAGGAAAGCTATCAAATTAAAAAAAAAAAACTTGCAAACTTTCATTCAGGCCCCTCTGGCCATTTTAATATTCAAATGGTTGAAATGGCTAAACAAATGGACGTGACATTTTAAGTATTGAACAATGTACTCATTCAACTTAGTTTACCTGCCTATCATTTCAACCAGTGTCTTCCCAGTGAGTGAGGGAGTGATGGATAGATACAGTGCCAGGGAGGAACTTTTGTTTCTTATGGAGGTTTCAAGGCTTTTGGAAGTGAATTTGCTGTTTTTGCCATTTTGGCAGGTAAAGGATTATTTACTAGCTACATAAGCTTCCTTCCCCTATGTATCTCTCACAGGTGAAGCTTGGTGCTTGCCAAGTTGTTTTTTTGTAGAGAAGTTGCTCTGATATGTTAACATCACACACAGCACATTTCTGTTCACAATGATGCAACGCAGAACAAAGTGAGTTTGTGGCAGTGGCGCAGGAGGTAGAGCCGCCGCTTGGCAACCGGAAGGTTCCCAGTTTGATCCCGGGCTTCCCCAGAGTTATTGTTGAAGTGTCTTTGAGCAAGACACTGAACTCATAATTGCTTCCGATGAGCAGGTTGGTGTCTTGCATGGTTTCCTCTGGCGTATGATATGAATGTGTGTGTGTGTGTGTGTGTGTGTGTGTGTGTGTGTGTGTGTGTGTGTGTGTGTGTGTGTGTGTGTGTGTGTGTGTGTGTGTGTGTGTGTGTG
>OOFJ01038079.1:8175-30792 GCA_900323375.1 Benthosema glaciale
ATCAAAGGTTTTGTTGCTGTCACAAGGGATCAAGAAACAAGCAATCATGTTTCTTGACTGATTAACATGCAAATTCAGCAGATAAACTGGGACCAAAGGCAAAATGACCCACTGAATAGTGCGTGCGTGCGTGCGTGCGTGCGTGCGTGCGTGCGTGCGTGCGTGCATGCGGATTCGCATAACCTGAGCTGGTAATAATAGTGGATATTGGATAACACAATGGAAGAAAATTTAGGCTAGCTACCTAGCTCACTCACAGCCATTTTTTCATGTCTGTCATTTCCCACTGCACTGGTTACAAACCAGCATTCAGTGCAGCTTTGTTATTGTATACAGACTGAAGCCATCTTTCATTCATTCATTCTCTAAAGAGCACACACTCCGGTGTTTACATTGATTCATGTTTGCTCTGCGTCTGTGTTAACTGCCTTTACTGCAGGGTTCTGGTTGCTGTGGACCATTCTGATCCTGTTCAGTTGTTTCTGTGCATATCGGCACCGGCGAGCCAAGCTCCGTATCCAGCAACAGCAGAGGCAGAGAGAAATCAACCTAATTGCATATAACGGAGCGTGCAACTACCCGACCTCCATGCTCGATCTCAGTACGTTTTCATACATTAGGCTCCTCTGAATAAAGTGAGATTTTAGACATTAAGCTTATCCAGACTTAAATGAAGGGCAGGGGAGGGAAGGGATCAGTGTCTTCCTCAAAGACATGGACAGCAGTGAGGAATGATCTCTGCATGCACGGATGGAGATTATCATGAAATATGTTGCGAAAGCACGTCAGTGAAATACGTAAACTTAAACAAGAGAGAAGAGAAAGAGGGAAACAGAGCGAGTGAGAGTGAGACAGAGATAGAAAGAGAGAACAAAAGAGTGTCTGTATATGCATGTGTGAAGAAACACAGGACACAGAGGAATTGTGAGAAATTGTTTCAATTCCAACTTCCTGAATGGAAATACTGTTGAACCTCCCTGATCTGACACTTCTCTCATGGCGCAGGTTTCTTGGCGTCCTTCAAGCTTCCTTCCTATGAGGAGGTGGCAGCCCAGCCAAGCACGCCTCCTCCACCCTACAGCTCTGTCTTCGCCCTGCAGGGAGGCAGCTCCATGGGGGGTCCAAGCGCCTCCTATTCCCACCACCCTCACTACCACCCTCATCTACCCCACCACCCCCATCGACACCCACCTGTGTGCCCCCCCTACCTGGGCCCTGCAGCCCCTGGTCCTAGCGGGATGACCTCCTCCCAGAGCTCTGACAACTACACCAGCTGCTCCTGTGAGTCCTGCTCCCTCACCTCGCCCTCCAGCACCTCCTTCTCTGTCCAGGTGACGGACGAGACCTATGACAGCAGTCGTGGGACAACTCCCAGTGAACTCTGGGCGGAGCGGGCCGTGGCACCCAGGGCTGGGGCTTCTTTAGATGCCGTCGGCTTTGCGTCCACCCCTTCCCCGCCTCCTTTGCAAGCTCCGCCTGATCTCATACCCACCACCACTCCCGATGTTGTGCCCGTGTTCAGGCGCCTGGTACACAGTGGCGGCGAGGGAAGCGCCTCCCCAGCCCCAGTCCTGTCTCTTCCGTTACCTACCTTTCATCACTCTCACCCGCCTCGACTTACACTCTCTCCCCTTGTTCTCTCCCCTTCCCTGCACCCTCCACCTCCTCCTCGTCATCCAGTCCATCCTTTCGCTCTGTCGGACCCACTGGGAGCCACAGCCGTCCAGGGCGAGGAAACGGCAGAGCGCCGTTGCCATGTTGACCGGAGGCCCTCCCCCAGGTCCACACTGTCATCCCCAAAACACACCCTCTTCTCCTCTAATGTAGACTTTTTCGAGCACCACAGCAACAGAGATGAGAAGAAACAGGAAAAGGAAACAGAGGAGGAAGATGGCCATGACGAGGAAGATGATGACGATGAGGAAGACCACTTCCGCCATCGTAGACTAACGGGCGACTCGGGCATTGAGGTGTGCCGCTGCCGCGTTAAGAAGAGAGAGGAAGAGGAGTGTCGGGAGGACGAGCTGGGGAAAGGGCTTTTGGGTAAAAGGGGAGGGATGGAGGCGATGTTTAACGAGGCGGGGGAAGGAGAGGACTTGCTTCATGACAGCGTGGACTGCTCGCTGCGAGCGCAGACCACTGCCGTCCAGTCACAGCTGGTGGAGGACTTTGGCCACGCCCCTTCCTCTTCCACCAACACTGACGTCGTCTCCAAGGCAGCTGAAGCCATTATCGCGGTGGAGACCTCGTGAGCTGGTGAGCCAATGCGATGTAGTTGAACTACTTTGAATTAGTTGACCACAGAACTTGCATTGACTGCAAACTGCAAAGTAGTGTGGCAGATTCTTTTCCTTTTTGTGGCCAGATGTCGCCCTCTACTGGTCATGACTGGATGGTGGAGAGATCGTGTCATCTCACAGAGGCCTTGTTGGACGTACGGTTTATTTTATGGTAGGAGGTCTAGAACGAGAGTCATATAGCTCATGTGCTTGTGTTTACTCTAATTCAAATGAGGAATTTTGAGAGAAGGGAACAGCTCAAACATTTGAATGGAAACGTTTTTCATTCAGGTGAATTGTTTTTATATTTCTAAACACCAGACACAGGTCATGTTCCTCTGTCTCCCTCCACCGCTCGATCTGACTGGAGCCAGTGGAATAAAAGGAAAAGTTGGGTGAAGGCAGCACGCGCACGTCACATGTACACAGTACACACACACATACAGACACACACACACTTGTGCGCGCGCACGCAAACACACACATGCACGCACACACACACGCACATACAGCTGTGCTTATTGTCTGTCCTTTCCACTATCCCTGCTCTGCCTCTCTGCTCTGTATCTCTTTGATGTAGACCACTAGTCGCCCACTCTTAGATGTGTTAGTGATGTGTGTAGGAGGGCCAAAACTGCAGCTTTAATTCCAAATTTGTCTAGTGAATCAAGGACAACTCCTTCATTGAGCTGTTCATATTTAGTCAGGTAAAGGGAAACGCTAAAATGTTCGTTGCTCCACCCATATCACACAGTAAAATCTGGAGTTTAAACTTTATTTGTGTACAAATTTATTTTCATTTGTACACTCGGTTAAATTAACACCTTTTACACAATATTTACTGTGCAGTAGGATGTTGCTGAAATTGCTGATATAATTTGAAGACAATCAGTATATAATTTTAACCTGAGTTCATTGAGGTCAGGTTAATGGCATTTTGTATCATTTACAAAATAGTACTGGCATTGTTAGAAAGAGTCTCCGATAATAGTTTTCAGGGACATTCAACTGATTTTGGATGAGCAGTTCTCCCATTTTAAATTAATATGATAATGATCTTGAACATGTTCTCAGTGATCATTTAATGGGGCACCTGCTGTAAGAAAACTAGGGAAGTAAAACCCTTTATTGAACAATATAGGAGTTATTACAGTACACAATTACATTTGTTTCGATATTCCTCCTTTGATCTCAAAGAGTTGGCCATCCACTCTGATAATACAGTCTGGATCATCATCCATTGGATCCACATCCATTTTGAAGAGCCTGTAGCACCCCTTGTAGAGCTACGCTATACACAATGAATGGAGGACTGATTTGACTGTAGCATGGAATATGACAGTTAGCTCCAATGTCACTGATAGTTCTATTGTAAAAGAGCAATGTACAATGTTCTGTTTATTGTATGCGTATACAAAGTCCATTGTTCTATTCATTCATAGTTTGGCAGCTGCAAACAAATGTGTCTGGATGACACCAGGTTAAATTCTTGCTACTTCCTCATTCTACCTGGTCATGGTCACCAAAGTCCTGTGATCACAAACATAACACTAATTCTGTTCAGGGTTGTGATCTATTGTCCAATAGAATATATATTATTTTAAATGTGACTATGGAGTAGGCTGTGTCCTTTGCTTGTGTCTTAAACGGAGGGAATACACATTTTGAAGGAGACAGTAGTGTGTTGGGTGACAAAGCTTTATGAAGGGAATACGAGTATCTGTGTTTGATTCAGACTGTTAACACAATGTATGCCAAACCCAGAATTTCTCTAGTTTATTAATACTATTATATTTACCATGTTTCCCATCTGCTTTTAGCATCCGTCGCTAGGCAACGATGGCTTCAATGGTGTGACGGCATTGAAAATCCAAAAACTCACGCGATCTTTAGTGGATTTAATATAAGGCTCAGATTGAGGTAAAGGACAATGTTAGAGCTTAATAAAAACATTAATCCAACCTCCCGGTTAGCATATTAGCGTTTATGTCGGTAGGTTACGGTCCCGAGTCTGATTCTGAAATGGCCGATTTGTACTTCCAGTTCACAGAGAGGGTTCATGCGGTCTTCTTAACAGCCTTTTCGTGCACTGGCCTATTGATCACCGCCTATGGTAATGGGATGTAATGCATTTTGTGTACTTTCACTCTTGTGAACACACATAGGATGTGAAGTATTTGGCTTCACATGTAGTAGGGTGTTTGCTGCCCCATTAGCAGTGTTTTTTCAACCTGCTTTCTCCAATGATGGACTGTTAACTTTTTTAATAAGCAGGAACTTTAAGACTATCCTTCATCACTGATTCTGAATGTAAAAGTAGGGGGGGCAAACAAAAAAATAAAACTGTTTACTAAGAACTTTACGCTACTGGTAACTTGAGTAAATTTGCCACCAAGACCATGGTTAATAACCTAGTCTGCTGTGTGTGACTTTTGAAGATGGTGGTCCTATTTAAAAAAGTGCCCATTTGTCATGTCTGTCTGGATCTTGTGTCCTGTTATGTCTAAGATGAAATGCTTCTAAACATGCCATTTTTTGGTACTTTGTGATGATTATTATTGTGCCTATAACATGTTCACTTTACACAAATGTGCTGTTCTTGTCTATAAGATGTTCTGTGGTATAATGGTTCATTATGTTTTGTGAAGTTTTATGTCAACAGATGCCCATCTGTACGGTGCTGCATCGCAACAACAAATTCTCTGCATCACTTGTTTGTACTCACTGTGGATACAACACATAATACTTAAACCATTATCTCAGTGGCAACTGTACTCTAGAACAAACTTGAGGGAGAGAGGGAGTCTCGATTCAAGTTTACAATGTTTTGGTCTCACGTTGTGTATTCTACTTACTTTCAGAGAGAGGTATGTTTGGCACCTCTTCACGGTTGAGCAGTGGTCATGTGATTGTCACTGAATTCCTGGTTTCACACAAGGATAGTAGAATCAGGATAGGAAGCGAAGACCGGAGTCCATATTGCTCCCTGGGAGGAAACAATAATTTCCTCCCAGGGAGCAATACTCCACCGTAGTATGGAAGTATGGTCTTCGCTTCCTATCCTGATTCTACTATCCTCGGTTTCACAGCTTCTGTTTGAAGTCATGGTGTAGTCATGACTTGGTTCAGCTTGATAGTTTTGGCTTAGTTATCCTCTATGAAGATGGTAGCGGATATCATGGTAGCCGATATCGTGTGCGTGCGTGTGTGCGTGCGTGTGTGTGTGCTTGGTCAGATATGAACATTAATCACTTAACTGACAAGATCATATGGCTTGCCTTGTACATTGGGCTGTACAATGTTGGAACAAAAATCTATTGTAATATTTCTGCAGTGTGAACTTTGGACTTTGCTTTTGTTACATTTTTTTTTCCTCCCTGCTAAGACGTTTCCTTACTTGAAAAAAATAAAATGCAAGAAATGCTCATGCAATTTTGTAGGTGTGATATTTTTTGTAGCATTAGGATCTTTTTTAATCGTGTTCTTGTCAATTTGGAAAATTGGCAATATTTATTTATTAATTGGACGGTCTTATTTGTAGAGTGACTTCTCTAAAAGTGTGCCTCGTTAGTGATCACATAGGACACGGACAGAAGCCCTGAATAGAAAGTTCAAAATCTGAACAAAAGCCCACTGGCTATTGTATATTTTCTTCAGTTTCGAGTATGGAAAAGTCTAAAATGTAATTGTTTTTTGTTCGTTTTTTCTTTTTGTTTTCCTTTTCTTTTGTTCTATCTAACATTGTTTGTTAAATTGTAACTTGCATTGTTTCTTATGGTATATTGTGCCTATATACTTGGATTGCATTAGGCACTCTCTCATTTAGTGCTGCTACCTGTGTCAGTTGTCTATTGATGTACACAAATGGGAGAAATGTATTTTCTACAAGTACTTAAAGCAGTCTCTTTATAAAATATACATGGTACATGTGAGACTTACAAAAAAAACGTATTTAGCAATAGTATAGTATTCACATACTTTCTCCTTCTTCTGGTCAACTGCTGGTTGAAAGGAAAGGACATGTGGTGACAATGACTTTTACCTCTTTACTGATCCATAACCTGTGCTGGGCCCTCTGATTGTAGTCGATAGGATGTTGGAAATGAGAAACCTGATTCGAGATGAACCCCAAATGTTAACTGCCGGATTTGAAACGGGGTCTCCCACAAATATATCAATATACCAATCATGTCACTACTACCGGAAGATGCTTCTGGTATAGCACCGGTGAACATGTACTATATGTGTATGTCTTAAACTACTGTGACTTAGGTGTTAATCAAATCAAAAACAAAACATTCAAGACATATCCTATGACTGACGAAAATAACTGGTAGAATTAACAACACTGAGGGCTGGGACTAATTCAAATTAGCAAATTCAAATGTATTCGTGTAGGTGAAATACCCCTTTAATCTCTCACCTTGTCGGCAGCAGTATGCACCCATTGTGCAACTTTGTTTTCTCTGATATGTGACTGTTAGCGTGTTATTATGAGTATGACTTCTAAGGACTTAAGGACTGTTCCCTTCAACTTAACTAGATAATATTTACTCTATATTTGTACTGACATCATTTTCTATTGCTTAGAAACAAGAAGAAGCGTAAAAACACCACGGATAGAGCCCACATTGGTTTTCTTGAACTAGTATGTGCAGAAAAAAAGAAATGATCCCTGTTGCATCAGGATTTTTCAAGAACGTTTACGACCATGGTAACAAACAAACAAAAATAGTTTACGGCTTTGACTTCCATATCTGCCATGTCAAAGACAGCAAGACTGTATCTATATGTGGTTGTAAAGTGGAGTAGTTCATATGACTATGTTATTTCCAAAAAGGAAAGTGTTGTTTTTCTAAAAGGTGTTCTCCTGTATAATTCTTACCTGGAGCTCTTCTTTATGTAGTACGCATGTATGACAGTTCTTGTCAGCTTTAGTGCTGTGGTGTTTAGCCTTGCAGTGGCCAGACACGAATCTGCCGGTGGCAAAAACAATTGTCTTTGGGGGATAGTGTGATATGAGTCTGGCCAAGAAGCCAGGTTAGTTTAGCCATAGACTTTGGTATGTTCCGTACTCTATATGGGAAGAGAATTATGAAAATGGTATACAGGATGCCTGAACATGGTGTAGCCGTAGGGGTTTATCAGCAGAACACACAGTATATGACCTACTGTAGGGGGTTTTCTGAGTCAGTGAAGTCTTCTGGTAAAAACACACATGTGCGTACGTGCGTGTTGTAGTATATGCATATACCGCATTTATTATTATTATTAGGCCTATTATTATTTTATTTTTTTGTTACAGTGTACGATTTAGAAAATCCCCTGTCATTTTGTTCTGTGATATTTCCGATAAGCAACACCACATTGAAATGCTAGATTTCCCTAAAATTCTCCAGAGAGCTTATCAAGAGGCCAAAGTTGGTTGTTGTTGGTCTTTGTTATAACATGAAAATATCTGTTAATATGAATTGAATATCCAAGCCTTTTTACATATTTTGCCATACTGTTTTTTTCTTTCTTTCTTTCTTTCTTTCTTTCTTTCTTTCTTTCTTTCTTTCTTTCTTTCTTTTTTTTTTCTTATGTAGTGTAGTGCATGCCCAGTTCATTTATGCACAAACTAATGTACTAATGAGATGCTGTCACATTATTATTTTGTTTGTTTTTGTTATGTAATTATTTAGTTCCATACTTAACAGTATATGTTATGTTTTAGCTGCATTATAATTATCTTCACCTCTGCCATTCTTTATTTCCTCCCAGGATATGTCATTGCTTTTTCAATTTTCAACCATGTTGGACATATTAATCAACAGCTGTGGAAATGTGTCAAAATAAATGTTACCAAGTCCTATACAATTAAGCCTATATTTGTGTTTCCAATGCATGATTTAATGTTTGACAAATACATATGAATAGGACAATACAATACAATTACAATTATCTTTGTAAAGATCGTTTTAGCCAGTTATTTAGACAGAAAGTATAGAAACCACAGAAAGCTACTCTAAGGGTAGAGGAGGAAAGACTCTTTGCGCTTATATGGTCAGTGCATCATCCAGTGATGACAGGACATGGTGCCACTGTGAGCAATGAGCCTTTGCATTATGAGATGGTAACTGTTTCTCTTTTTACTTCACTTTACTTTTTATTACTTAGATAATCTCCAAGTAATACTGTACCTACCAGTACAACGCCCCCTCTCGCTGCTCACTGTACCATGGAAAGATGCAGTGAACAAGGCTTTTGAGTTAATTTTGTAGAGATAGCACCAATTCCATATATTACTACATGAGTTGTACATGGGCAAGTTAACCAAGACAAATTTTATGTGATCTCAGATTTATCGTGTGCTTAGAGAAGAGCCAGTGCCCAGTGCCAGAAGGACAATATAAATCAAGCTAAGGACATAATTTGAGAGAGCAGAGGTGAAAGATGTGAGAGGGGGGAACCAGATTCCAGGGGAGAATTGGCAATTGGGACATGCAGTACTTCTTGAACAGATAGATATGGTTTCGTTTCATGATGCTGCTGTTCTGAAGGTCATTTGACAGTAAAAGAGCCAGGAAGATTTAGATTTCATTTTTGCAGAGAGGCCCATGTGATGGATGCATCTATTCAGAACAATTTAACAAACATGTGAAATGTAACCCTTTATTAGTTTTTAAGTGTAGGCTACCCGTTCTACATACTACTGTGAATAAAAACGGAAATCAACCAATCAATTGAAAGCATAAAATGAATGGTCCACTTGGTTTCATTTTACACTCTGAAGAGTTAAAGATCTATAACGGTCCATTTGGTTCAGAACTCTCCATTTATCTGGGGACCACCTGGAACCTCCTCAAGGACCAGCACCGTGTGGTCCCCGGCCTGGACCACTAGCTGGTTGAAAACCACTGAAATTGTAGGTAAGTGGTTTGTGTGAACTGAGTCTGTGAGTGTCTGTCAGGGATGTATTTGTACATGCATTATGGGACTACGTTGTGTTTTCCTCCTCTGTGATTGGTCAGAACGGGTGTGTACCTGCCCCCCTCTACTGACCACTCCCCGTCCGCCTTTTCTCCACGTGACTCCGTGCAGAGACAGCCTTCCAAAGTTAAAAACACACTTTGTTTATCTTGCAATGCACACTGCTCGTCTGATTCTGAACACACTCTGAACCCACTTCTCACTGCAATTTTGATATCTTGACTTAACTCTTTGCAGACCTCTGCGAGGGATGCAATTAATAGCCTTTTTTGCATAGTTTCATTGTGATTTATTTTTTCTAATTGTATTATTTTTTTGTGCATTGGATTTAGCAGATTGTATTTTCAGGTGAGCGAACAGAGTGTTATTTTCCCTCAGCACGTGTTGTTTTTTTCAACTCACACGGACTTTTCGCCGTTTTTGCACCCTTTGGGTTCTGGGTATCCGTAGCGATTTGGAAGAGCTCGCTCGCGCACAGTGCAGTACTTCGGTTTCACGCTCAAATAAAGAGACAAAAGAATACATACATTTTTTTTAAAGAGCGCCATGGCGACAGAAGTGGAGACATGGACCACCGCTCAACAACAACAACACGACGGTGAGTAGTACGTAATTTGAGTGGTACTAGTAACATTTGCATTTGAGGAGGGGGGTATAATCTGGAGGGAGGACATTGCGTGCAGCACCCCCTGATCCATTGTCCTAGTGTTGGTTGTTGGAAGGGATGGGCTGCAGCAGTGGAGGAGTAGCACCAGCATGCTACACCACCACCACCACCACCATGTGCTCTCTGTCTCTCTCACACACATAGCACTGCGATTCACAGCCATCATCACACATCTCGACCTCCCATGTCTCACTCTAGTTTGACATGGCACGGTTTTTGTCTGTCTGTGTGTGTCTGAATGTTCGGAGCTTCGTGTTATTATGTTTTGACTGGTTTGTTTTCGACGTCGTCTGGCTGGCCCGAACACGTTAACGTTTAACCCGTTCACTCTCGTGATTGGCTCAAACCCCCGCCCCCCCACATAGCCAGCCAGCGTCTACTTCCGCTTTACGAAGCCTTGTTGTTTGTGTCGTGTGCTGTTTTGTTTAGCCCTAATCTGCACCACGCCACGCTCCTTAGTCCTTACACGACCATACGTGATGTATTCTACACGATGGTCTACATTGTTTTTGTACATAGTTATGTACAATGTGTTAACCATTTCAGAGTTATTATCATATTGCTATTAATTAACTGAACATCATGTGCGGTAGAGAAGTTCTTTTTTTGGGGGCATGATGCATGCGACACAGTCGTACTACGGAGTGTAAATGTTGCTTTGGAAACCACACACGCCCCCTTTCGTGGCAGACGTGTGATCTAAATCAACATCAACACAACAAGACACATTATTTTCTTTTGCAACCTTTTAACTTCGATTACTTTAGATTGCATTAATTTACCGGACGCGCATCATCAGACAGACAGACACCATATTATGCGATATTGCGATCCATGCCATATGCATATTGTAACAGTAGTTGAACCGACGACATACATTGATTTTACATGCGCGAATGGACGTGGTGTGTTAAAGACATTGTAATTGTCATTTTAAGTTATCAGTCACTGTCAGTCTGACGTGACGCCACTAGCAGTGACGCTGAGCGTATATCTTACTACTAGGACCAATAGGAACACCTTACATAATCTCAATTGCCTTGCATTTAATGTTATATAAGAAATAGACTTGTATTGAGAGCAGCACTGCAATTATTCAATGGCCTGAGATATTGATATAGGTTTAGTTACTATTGGCATGCTATAATCTTTCTCTGCAGCACGACTGTGTGTGTAAACTGTAAAACATGACAAATGATGACGTCTGCCCCTATGCTAAAATGTCTCACAATGGATAGATTATGTTGGCCTCCTTGACTATTATGTATTGGAACTCTGTTAACTTCTCAGGGAAAATCAGTCACGCTTCATAAAGCAGCTCAGACTCAGTTGATGCATTCAAAGACTCTATTGTGAGTTGGACAGACAGAGAGACGCACACACACACACACACACACACACACACACACACACACACACACACACACACACACACACACACACACACACACACACACACAGGCTTATATTGTATATCAAGAATTGGAAATGACTAAACCTTGCATGGTATTATAACTGCATGGACAGGAAATTCATTTGTGTTACAGGTCTGACATTCATAAGTTACGTTGTGGTCATAATAATAACACAGTTTGGAATTTGACAATAACTTTAGTATTGTCTCGTATCATTGTGCCGTGTGCACACTGCACAGATGTCAGTCTATTTGATAATGCGGATGCACATATTGATACACGGAGTGTATCAATATGTGCTTATGTAAATTAGAGTAAAGCAAGTGTTTTTTTTACTAGGCAAGCAGACCAGTGCTATTCAATAATATAATCATAACAAGTATAACATTTGACAGACATTATTGTAAGCTTAGAGAAGCCAGGTGACCGATGTGTATGTTTTACCTTTTCTTTCACTTACGACGGTATATTTTTGGCTATAGGGTTCAATTGAAGTGAGTCTTTTGACCCAAGTCAAAGACCCTACTGCACACTTTGTATCTTAAATAAGATTCGGACCTGCCCGCCACCTGCTCACCCGGTGAATGTAACTTTAGATAAGAGAATCCACTAAATCCCCAAATATACATGTTTGGGTGACATACAGTAGGTACTAGGTAGGTCTATCCTCTGACCGATGGCACTGATTAATATTATACTAATATACTGTAGCACAAAGATCATGTCATAGGATTGTTATTAATACCATTGCAAAGTCTCTACTCTGTAACCTGTCTGGTCATTTCTGTGACTGCTGGTGTAAACCGAGGAAAACTGGAACACACTCTGCCACAGATGTCAAGCCTGATTTGTTCATGGCCTGCTGAATACACATAATGTATGTTGAGGTCTCAATCTTGTTCTTTTGTCAACTCCTGTCTCCTCCCTTCCTCCTCGCAACCCTAATCCATAAACAACACACGCCCTGACCTGCCAACCCTACAACATGCTTTTGAAATTTGCATGTTGTTGACACTGGGACTGTAAAATTCTGGAATAGACATTTTTCATTTTATGAATGGCTTTGACCATAGGGATGTTGGAGTCGTTTTGGGAAGATTTCAAAAGCTTTCCAAAAAAACAACAAATGAAAGCGTTGAAAATAGACAAATAGTATATATACAAGCTAACAAACGAGCTAGTATTGTGATGTGCTATTTCACTATTTTTTGATTAAGTATATAGGGATAAAAGTGGTTAATGTTTGTTTGTACTGTAAGTTTTGTTTAATTGGGGGCAGGTATATTGATGCAATTAAGTCTTGAACTTGAATTGGCAGCAACAGTACATTGATCAGTATTTTTGCTGTGTTGATTAAGTCGTTATCTGAATCTTAACCGTTTATTATTCTCGCTCTAATCTTTTGTATACAACTAACATTCTTGTTACCGCTTGTTATCAGTGTTGTTGCACTGCAGCTGTCAGATGCCTAACCTAATTCAATGCAGAGCAAAGTCAGTTTTGACTGTAACATAATGGAAGTCTAGTGTGGTGTATTGTTGGGTGGCGTGGTCTAAAATGTAGCCTCTAAATGTTACAGAAACAATCACAGTGGTACAAAGCTTGCTAGAAGCAATGCAGCTTTTATTCAAATATTGTGTTCATGCAACAAGCTTGAACAAGCATTCACTTGTGTTTGACCACAACAAGTCATCTTGTTTTGTGATTTGGTTCAAATTAAACCAACAAATCTTATTAGGCACTCTATTTACTTGAACATTTACCCTGCTCAACCTTGCATCTAGTGGTGGTAAATCGCAAATACACATTTGACAAAACACCTTCTGAAATGTCAAGAGTTGAGCTTGGGCATGTAAAGCTTCCTCCACTGTACACATTCAAGTCTGTAAGAAATGACAGTTGAACCCCTTGAGCTAAACGCACCGCCCACCGCACCCTACTCTCCCTCTGTAGGCATACTGTTGGGTCTTGTAGGGGTTACTTGGTCATCCCATAATGCAGCTGTTTATTTGACTTTAGAGTACATATTATTAGCAGTTTACCGTTGCTACCATTACCCTGAGGTGTGTGGATGTGTGTGGGAGCGCAGTACTTAGTTTAGTAGTCATTGGTTAGACCAGTCATTAGTCCGACATCCATTCTCTAACCCTAACCGCAAGCACGGGAGCAACGCAGTTCGAGCGGTAGTCCGACCATTGTTTCCGCATGTCGGTCTAATCTTAGTATGCACGTTTACATTAAAAATAAATTCAGGGCAATCTTGTGAGGGCTATGGAAAAAGGTCTTTGCACAATACTGCAAATCAGTCAGCCAATGGCATACCTTCTCTTCTTGCGGCTGACTGCTATTAACATGTCGCTCTGGATTAAGAGCATCTGCTAAATGCCTAAATTGTACACAGGGACATTTTCCCCATAATAGTACTAGCCCACAATTGTGAATTAAAATAATAATTACCTATAATGAAAAGGCTAGAATAGGGATGTCGGGGTTAAAATAGTTAAACATGAGGGTTTAACACTTGGGTCTGTCCTCCAGTCACTGTGGTGGTAGGTTCAAGGTTGGTTGACCTTGTGGTCTGTGGTGGAGTTGGTGGACTGATTGGTAGAGCAAATAGAAGTTAACTTACTGCAGCACGTGCCTGTCTCCTCTGTGGTACTGTATTGGAATGGTATGCCTTCTGTTTGGGCAGTGTGCAGGTGGCAAACAGTACTGGGTACATTTAACATGGCAGCAAGCGAATGCTCAATTAGAGAAGGGGAAGTGAGCTGTGAGAAGAGATACAAGGCAAAACATCTCATAATACAATACACAAAACAGAAAACTCAGCAAAACAAACTGCATCGATAGGATCTGCATGAAAGCAGAACATAACATGGTAATAATATGAAAACCGAAGATACAGTAAGCAAGGCGAAGAAAAGCAAAACTTTATCCCTTTT
This sequence comes from Benthosema glaciale, assembly GCA_900323375.1. Lineage (NCBI taxonomy): Eukaryota > Metazoa > Chordata > Actinopteri > Myctophiformes > Myctophidae > Benthosema > Benthosema glaciale. The sequence goes on from OOFJ01038079.1 coordinate 22,451, forward strand.
AATAATTACAAATTCTTTCCGCAGCCATGGAACCCAACTATTGGATCTTAAGACCATGAGATCTGCATTACAGATGCCTTTAAATACATATAGTCTCGTATTGGTAAGTTACCCATACTTATTTGGTAACATTGCAATTTTGGTCTTTTGTAATGGCTGTCTTGGTTGCAGGCCAATTTTCTTCTGCCCTTCCTTTTTTGTTAGCCGTTTGAAATTGACTGGGTGTGTTTTTGTCTGGCTGACATTGGTTTGTTAATTTACAGTCCTGGCAGGGCGTGTGGTCTGTACGAGCGAAAGAGGAGAAGATGACACGTGGTCAGTTGTTTACTCATTTTTGCAGGCCCAGGGAGCGTTTGAGAGTAGTTAGTGCTCTACCTGTTCTGCAGCAGTCTGAAGCAGTGTGGCATGTACAGTACTTGCACACAGGATGTGGTCCTCTGCAAAAGTCAGTAAAAAGAAATCTGCTTTGAAAAGACTTTCTGCCTTGATAAAATCTTCTGCCTTGAGTTTTTTAATATCATGCATGATAGCATGATATTAGCAATAATTAGCAAAAATGTTCAATACACACATTTAAGGATTTTACTTGGTATGCACCATGGTACTTATGGTGTGTGCATGTTGGACACGAGATCTATAACTCTAGTCTAGTATTCACTGAGTATGTAGTAATGGCTGTATAATGCTACAGTACATACACACTACTAATGGTAACAAAGTTGCCAGGCTACAAGTCATTTTCAAGTTTATGTCAGCTCAGCTTATTTCAGATCAACTCTAGTGTGAATGCAGCATAAGAGCGAGTACTAGCCTAATAGTATGATTCTACATGCATCTGTATGAGAATGAGGACTCGTAGTTGGTTTGTAGTATACTAGGAAAGTACAGGCTGCTGAGTAAATGCAAGGAGTAGCCCAACGGTTGGTTTGGGTCTGTGGTTTGGCCAATCTCCCGCTCTCCTCCCTTGCCCTTCCCACTACATGTCCTGTAATCTATAGGAACATAACGTTGCCACCATAACTTCTCATACTCACTGACTGACATTTGGTATAGCAGAGGGCTCGTTTGTACAGTAGAAGGACTCTGGGGTATCCATTACACCCCTCCAATGTTCATTGCCCCATCTCCCACCGTTGGGTCATGTGACTAGTAGTACGCCCAACAACACTGCCATATGTAGTCAGAGCCACGCTGTGCTGCTCTAAACAGTGCCATGAGACACCGAAGGAGAAAGAGAAGCTGGTGTGTCAGCATTTCTCCAACATGTGCTACCTCCCTCTGTCCTCCTCTGCCAACAGTAGCACGCCTCCTATGTCAATTGCCAACACTACAGAGTCTATTCCTTCCTTGTTGTTGTTGTTTCATTCTGCAGAGTTCTACTTCTACAGCCAATCAGCCATTTATTTTTTACATATGTTTTACACAACTTATACTTGTTGATAGAGTTGAATGCAGAAGATCACTGGAAGAGTGTGTAGTAGTTATGTAGCTTAAAAAAAATCAATAGACCTTGCAGTAAGCCCCTCCCCAAACTGCTATGGTCCAATCACAGCTAAGCATAACATGTGATGGACAAGCCTCTTCACCAATAGTTTTCCTGTATGATAAAACATTGTTTTTTAAAAGAAATGTCACGCACATAACTTTCCAGTGCATATGGCAGGCCTTGTTGACAGATTTGGAAGAGATTTTGAACGTCTGGTCCCAAAAATGAACCAGTATTTAATGGGTAATGTCCATGATATTTACATTGGAATGAATGGGCCTGGCTGGAAAGTGTCCTACCCATGGTAGCAAGCCAATGGCTTGGTAGTGTCCAGTGTCCAGTGTCCTACCCATGGTAGGACACTGGGGAGAGGGCGGGGCTTACTGCAAGGTCTATTAGTTTCAAGAATCAGCACATTTTCAATATAAGTCTCAAGTAATTTGTAATTAATTCATGAATTATACAATTATACATAAATCCTTGAATTGCATACAAATCCAACATACTGCTTTCACAAACATTGTGAAAACATAAGTCAATTTCTACTATAGTTGCAATCTTCTGCCAAATGATTGCAATCTGATTAATTATTTATTGTCCTGCTGTGATGTAGCTACTTGCATGCGTTTTCCATGTCGCTGCCAAACCGATCCCCTGCATTTGGAAAGGTTAGGTGAGTGTCCCAGGTGTTGTGTGAATCTGCACAGACATTTTTGGGGTGTTGCATGACCTTCAGCAGGCATGCAGAGCTCAGCTTAGACTGCGTTGTGTTATAAATGGACCATATGGACTTAAATTTGCAGTTTGCATTCAGCATGGGCCAATAGATATCATGGATGGGATTTGTGCAACTACAAAGTTGAACACATCTGAAAAATCCTCTCTCTACTACTGAGTTTGACTCTTGCCGGTGATTTATTGGACACATACTCTCACACATTGCACTAATTTGAGAGTTAACAATTTTCCATATAATTTGAAAATCTGCGTAGTAAAATGCTGGTGGCCTAAAACATTGCTAGGAATGGCTGCCGGTAGCGGATAGTTCTCAGATTTATAAGGTAGCATTTTAAGCATTGTGTAGTGTGGTTGGCCTTTCTAGTATCTAATGAAATGCATAACCTGCTGAAAACCCTTGAAGAGAATTACATGAAGGGCTGGAACAATGCAGATCAGATGTATTATATAGGTGAAATTCCCCTTTAACCAAGCATCCAAACAGCTGCAAGTGTCTCATTAGAGTCTCACCAGTTTCTGGCGCAGTTCTGTGAAACGGCATGTTCTGCATGCTTTCAGAGGGGAGGGGACGGACACACACTAAATTTATACTGTCGCATGACAGTGTTGGTCATCGGAAATAACTTATTTTCAAGCTTCAAAATACGTTTTTTTTTTTACAACTACACAGACATGAGATAGTATAGGTTGAACAGGAACACTGTTTTTAGACTTCTCACTAGACTGCATCTCTTGCATGGAGAGAGGTGGCACTAAACAGACCATATCCAACAGCTGTTGTGTTTGCACAGTTTTTTATTTCTTTGTCTGATAACCCACTCAGAGAGAACGAGAGAGACACAGACTTTGTAAGGGTAATTCATTAAGCCATTGGCTTTACTCCAGCCTATGGAGAAATTATTGTAGCAATGGGTGCACAATAGTACTGTGAGTACTTACTGTAACAACTGTTAAAGGTATAGCCTCTGTCTCTGTATCTTGTTTTAAACACACATCTAACTATAAATGCGCCACGTCTCTGCGTACGTCTGTGTACGGTTGTAATGCACGTAACTCGAGAACCGTTTGCCCACTGACTTCAAATTCGACGCATTCCACACCCCTGCAGGGAGTGTAGTGCCCGGCCTTGAGTCTGTGGGACACACCGTTGTCCAGAAACAAAAGGCTCTGGTCAGGCTCTGCCAGTGGGCCTAATGAGCCAAATTCCCCTCACCTGTGCAATTTCCAGCCTCTGCCTCAGCCAATTGATTGCCACGGCAACCCCACACCTGCCCATTGATTACTTAACCCTGGAAGACCCAAATATATTTCTACTTGCAAAAAAGTGATTTCAACCTTACCACTACTTTGTACTACTAGGAGATAAGGAGGAAATTATGTTTAATTTTTTTTTTAATACTTTTTTGCTAATTTTATGGAAATTAAAATAATAAAAATATTTAAAAAAATATTGGTGATATCTTTCAAAATAATGATTGTACATGTTCTAGACATTCTAATGGTCACAAAAAAATATATATTGCAGGTATTTAACTTTTATCAGGGTTAAAGGTTAAAGGTCAGAGGTTAATAATCATTAAAAATTCCAGTCCAGAGTGCAATTAACTTGACTGAATGTCTGCCTCTGTGGGGGGTATTTATATGCAAATATCATGAACAATGGCATTGAAAGACTAAACAATGAACATCTATGCTGATGATTAGTTGAAAAAATAACAGATTTTTTTTTTTTTAATTAAGTAATTAATTAAAATAACAAATGTTGCCATATGGCATCACTGGGCGCTAAAGGGTTAACCTGTCCACCTTTCACAGTCAGTTTGCAGCACTCTTCAGACACAGGCAGATACAGACATCTCCATATACAGTATGGGCACAAAAGGGACACAGACAGATAGTTAAAACGGGTGCTATGACAAGTTGACAACGGGTATTATGAGGTTCCTAAGTTGCATCGTTCTCAAGTAGGCCGGTGGTCGACGGCCACGTACAGGTCTAGTTATTTATAATCTAGTGCCAGAAGTTGTAAACATTGCATCATTCTGAAGTCAACATGCACATGGCTATAGATAACAGATAAGCAAAGTTAGTAGCTAAGTCATTAAAAAGTATGTCCTCATTCTTGTGTGTGTGTGTTTGCGTGTGTGATGTCAGAGTAAAAAATAGTATGGTTCAAACTCAACTGTTGTCTAAAATCTATCTATTGTTGACGGTACTACTGTAACTATTGCAGTATAACACCTACAAGGTTATCTGCACATCCTGTCAAAGTAGAAAGACAAATGTTATACTCTGTTATGCTTTACTGACTTGGCCACCATTTCCCCTCTGGCTGTACACAGGAGTATTCTCCATGGAAGGTGACCTAGCAAATGGCGATGAAGACGATGGGCTGCATGAAGTGGAGATCAATGGTAACTGGACGCCCCAGGAGAAGGCTCTCCACGAGGCCCGGCTCAAGGCCAAAGCCAAACGTCGTCTGCGCAAGTCCTCGTCCCGAAACTCGAACAGTGAGTCGTTCTCCGAGTCGGGTGACTTGGCGGTTGGCGACCCCAACAGCCCTAAAGGCAAAGCCAACACCAATGACCGCAAGTCACGCACCGGCAAGGGCCGGGGCCTGCCGAAGAAAGGTAAGGGCTCCTCGTTTCTTCATCTTTAGTCTGTCCACTAATTGATTGATTTATTACTTTATTAGACTTTATTGATAACAGCGCGGCAGTACAGTAAAAAAAAATCAGCTAAAAGCATGACCCAATAATCCTGGGGGACATGTTTCCATTCTGAGTTATTGTACTCAATTAATCGACAAGACATACAATACATTACATATCGGCAACAATCATATAACATAACTAAAATAGTTGATCAACAAGCTCTTAGTGTGTCACATTAGCCTGGGTTCCAGCCTGATTTGCTGCGTTCTGTGGATTTGTTTTCTCTCTCACTACTCGGTCTGGAAAGGGTCGGATCTCCAAGGTTGGCGGGACATGTAAAAGGGTGAAATGGACCCGTGGCTTCTGATTGGTCTGTGGTGCGGTGCGTGGGAAAAAAAAACACCAGTTTGACGTTGTGTCAATTTGTACCGCGCAGCAACAGCAACGCCCCCTTATCATTCACGAAACTCACCCCACACAGCCGTCAGTTTCTTTTTGTACTACTAAATCTGTGGACTACTGAATCAAATTAATCTTTCCTTTTTACTGTAGGTTTAGTCTCGAACTGGAGTTATTTTTTCAACAGTGAGAAGCATGGATAGGGTGGCGCTGGCTGATGTATCAGCAATAACGTGGCTATGTAACCGGTGACGTTATGAAATGCGAGTCTGCTGCCTGCTGGCCAGATTGAGTAGCGAGTCACAATACAAATCCACAGAACGCTGCGAATCAGGCTGGAACCCAGGCTAGTAGCGAGTTTAAGATCGATCGACCGTCCGACGTGCAACGTCAAAAATGAATGGCTCGGTGCTCGATATATAAACCTTGCGGCCGTCGGAGCCCATGCTACGATGGCAGAACACGGCTTTTGGCGTCCTGCCTGCAACGTCGATGACAGGGAAGGTGCATGTACGTGTCACCATGGAAACCAGAGACGCCAGTGGAAGGGGTGGCGCCCGTCGGCGTTGTCTGTTTTCTTAACTATTTGGGCTTTTGTGGCGACGGCGTCGGAGCACTTCCTACTTCCTCGTCGTGTCGAAGTCGCAGGGAGGGCGATCTTAAACTCGCTATTGTCACATTGCATCTGACAACATTGTGAGCTTGTAGACATTAAAGAAATGTTTTGGAAAAATATGGATGCCGGGGTAATGTGGTCATGGTAGGAAAAAAAGCTAAGGTTAACAAAATGACAAAAATAAGGCTACAAAATGAGGTAAATTATTTATGGCACCCAATCAAGGCTTATGCTAGCTCTGACCCGTGCTATGCTAACAGTGGTATTTGTTGGTCAGGTGGTGCTGGTGGTAAAGGCGTGTGGGGGGCAGCAGGACAGGTTTATGAAGATGAGGAACCTGACGCACGAGACCCAAACTACGATGAAGCTGCACAGGTATGGGGGTGCATGTTTGTGGCTCTTGTTGTTGTATATCAACCAATGAGTTGGTAGTGACATCTACCTATAAACAATGGAATGTCTGAGGGACTGCTGTCTTGAGGCACGTATGTCACTGCTCCTCACTGGCTGCACCAATGGGATTATGGGTCTAAATCTGCACACAGGAATTGACCATTACCATTTATTAGCGTTTAATGAGCGCCGTTTTCGCCATTCCGTTATGCCATTATTAGTTTTCTATCGACTTTTGTTGACTTCTGTTCCTATCAAATAATGTTGACTTCCGGGCTGTAACTGCACGTGTCAGTTCACTGGGCCGTTGGGTTTACTCTGTGTATCACCATTAGTTTCATATTTGTTGACTTTCGCCTGTAACACGTAGAGGTGCGTGTGTGTGTAGCTGCCGTGACTCATGTCCCTTGGTTGTTCCTAAAATTCACCTTAATAGAGGTCCCACCCCCGACGCCTGTTCCAGAAGTGAATTCCCTATTCAGGATTTATATAAAGACGTTTATGCCGCGGACAAAGCCAACTCTGTGTTTGGCCAAACACAAACACAATATTTTGGTCCAATCAAATAATTAATAAGAAGGAAAAAACAACGGCAGGATACAACACTTTTTGTTTCGTTTTTCTTCTTAAAATCTTTTGATTGGCCCAAAACATTGTGTTTATTGTCATGATTTGTCATGACCCGAGTTAGCTTTGTCCGCGGTGTAATCGTCTTTAAATAAATACTTTTTGAAATGTCTGAGGAAAATGAATGGGGAATTCACTTCTATACCTGGTGCGATCAGGCTGGCATACAACTACTAACTGCCCCCCCACTGTCTGAAGTTTAGGGTGGTAGATGAGCTGTTAGCACTAGCAGTGGGTGTTGGCAACACTAGGATGCTCTGGGTGGGCACTGTTTTTTTTTTAGGTGTGCTACCCCCTCCTATGCACAGCTTTGTGTGTTTGTACCACAGCATGTGATGATTTGATTGGCTGAACACAGAATGTAATGATGTATGATGATAAGAGCGGCCCTCACTTCACACAAATGTGATTTCTTTTTTTACACAGACGTTCATTCGGCACTGTGACCTCTGCTGCCAGCGCTGTGTGTGCGTGTGTGTCTTTTGTTCCCAAATAGCCCACTCATCAAAAAGCTGAGTGTGTGTGTGTTTAGATCACACCTTTCATCACGCTTTCCAAACAAAATACTGATACTGATGAGCTGCTGCTGGGGAATAGTTATGAGTACCATAAGGTTTTATTCGATCCCGGTGCTAAGCCAATACACAACAACAGATGGCATTACCTGTGTTATCATTTGATCTGCGCTTCCTTCATGCTAGATTTCTTATGAGAATCGCAACACTGATCTCATCTAACCCTGTATAACCATTCATGGAGAAGACTGGATCATCACCTAGATCTGCATATACAGAGCTGACCAGAAACTCTACATCTGACCTCAAACCCTTAGATCTCCATATATATACAGTATATACACATTACACACACTAGACTACTTATGACTATCATTGAACACATACTGTATGGCTCTGTCCCCAGCCCACCACAATCACACTGTATTGTCAATCTTTAACCCCGTTATCAAGAAATTGTTCAACACGATGCTCAAGGCCTGTTGTATTTGTTTTCTGGTCAGTCTGACATGGGACCGACGTAGTGGGAATGGAGCATCTGTCAAGGAGAATGGCCCACTTGATAATAGACTCTGAAGAGTGTCTAGACGGGACCACTTTGGGCCTTTACCCCTTCCAACCATTTTGGACTTCTGTACAGTATGTACAGTATTCAAAAATGTAAATTCTTTGCTGCTTTTTTCCAGAAAACTTAGGTCAGGATTTAGGGGCCTTTTTTAGAACGGTGTCAGGCTTAAATGGGTTAAAGAGACCTCAGACATGTCTTTTGGCCCTTGTGGTATGGTCAGAAGATCTGTATATTTTCGGAATGCCTTTGTCATATGGCTATAGTTGGCTACCATATCTTTAATCAAATGGAGACATGGGCAAGGGTGACCAAATAAGTTTGAATGAATTTGAAGGACATACCATAC
>OOFJ01038094.1:11342-25996 GCA_900323375.1 Benthosema glaciale
CTTTCTTCTGTGTTTTCCTTTTGGATCAATGCAGTGTTTAACTGTACTTTGTACTGTTTGCATTTTATTGTCTAATAAAAGTATCAATCAATCAATCAATTACATTGAAAACCTATTTGCGTCACTGGGGCAACTTTGAAGATGGAGAAGATGGATGTGCATATGTATGAGAGTGTATGAGAGAGTGTGTGTGTGTGTGTGTGTGTGTGTGTGTGCATGCGTGCGTGCGTGCGTGCATGCGTGCGTGCATGCGTGCGCGTGCATGTGTTGTTTTGGATGGGAGCACCGCCAGAAGAGATAGCAGAAAGCAGAAATCTACTCTGAGACTCCATTATCACCAGTCATTTAGCATCACATCCATCCATGGAACCGCAATCTTCCACTGCCTGGCGGCGGGCCTAGGCTGCTCCACCCACCACCGCACCTTTCTTTCAGGACCATGTTGTTGTTTTTCTCCCCCTCCTCTCCTCTCATTGTCAAGGCCCTTCACTCCATTCCTCACCCGCTGCGGACGTATCGACTCTCAGTCAATGCTTACCAAATGAAAGAGGGCAGCCCACCTCTGCCTGTACACTATAGGCCTATATACTGCACACAATCGAGCCAAACGTCAGCAGGCTAAAGCATAAATTGTGGGATTCTTTTATTTCTACCAAATGGAAAAGTGGTAGGTTTTAGGGAAACCAGAAGGCAAATATAACACTAATCAAGCGGCATCCGTCCTGTTTCTTCTCAATGACATGCAGATAACTCTTATATAGGTTTAAGTGAAGTTAAGTAAAGGAGCCTACAACGTTTTTGTATTGTTGCAAAAACACAAAATTTCAGTTTTCGGTCTTAAGCTGAAAAGGTTTGGGCACCCCTGTTATACTCCCTGAAGCTGCAGAGAGCCTGATTAATACTTTAACATACAACTGTGTCGCATGCTGAAAATAGGTGATCTACAGACTCAGAACCAATATACCACGGATATATATTAATGGAGCATTCAGTGATTTGGGTGATCTCGAAAAACCCTGGTCCACTCCGGGAACATGCACACACTCTACACTGGGGGGAAGTGCAACAGGCCAACAGCACGTGCACCAAGGCCCACCCCCTCTTGATCAAGATTGAAGGAATGGGCCCCTCTCATCCTAATTGGATGAAGGCTTTCTCACCTGCCACCAAAACCGAAACTAGTTTTTTTTTTACTCCTTATATGGTCAGCCCACTCTAGTATGGAGGATAACATAAAAAATAAGTGAGATAAAAATTAAGTGAAATCACTGAATATACATTTAAACGTATGTGGTCTATGCAGAATTTGAGCAAGTGACAATGCAGACCTCATGGCACTGTGTTCATTCTTTCGATACATGATTTGATAAATAATCAACTGAATGTCTGTCTGTCCTAGCCACCCCTGCTCCTCCCTAGGTTGCCCAGGTGATCTTCATTTGAACCCAGACATTGACACATTTAACTCTGTATATTACATATATTAGCTAATAGTTACTTTCCGCATACCTCCATTTTAGATCACGTGACACGCCAGTCACGCAGTGAAAGGCATATTGGGAAGACGCGGTTGCGTTACACCATCATTCGTTGCCTATCGAATTTTGTTCAACTCTGGCCACAGCATACCCTCGGGACACTCCAAGCCTCATAACAACACTGCCTACACTCACGTGGACTCGTGTTTTTGGCCACGAACATCTGTACATTGATCCATTTATTAACTACCAGTAAGACGCCCTGAGGGCGAGAAGCCCTTTAGGGTGAGAAGCGACCTAAGGGTGAGGTTGCATGCACGCATCCGAGTGAAGACTGCTGGGTGAGCACGCGGGGTCAGATCAACATATGGAATGAATTACGTACTGGCCATATATGGGCCGTGAGGTTTGATGAGGTCAGATCAACATGTCAGAACAGGAAGCACACGTGGGGAAGGATCAACATATGGAATGTCAAAACTAGTTAAGCATAATTTCACAAAATGTTCTTTTCCCATTTCCTTTTTGCAGTTCACAAACATGCATCTTGAATTGATTTATTCAAAGGTCTATTGAAGCACACCAATTATTTGTCCAGATAAAAATATATATATATATTAAAAATAAATATATATAATCTATGACCACATTCTGTTAATGATGGCCATCATTGACCCCATTGCCCCATTTCATACTCCTGGGGCCGCAGGTTGCACGGGATGTACAAGAGATACCCTTATTGATTCTCCCATTGGCTTACACCGCTGACGAATGTCTCAAAGGCTTAATTCAAAAGGAGTTCAAAATAAGATAAGAGATTTTTATCACCTCCTGCAGACAGCAGGAGAGGAAGTGGGGGAGAGTGAGAGAAACAGGGAGGATGAGAGTGACAAAGCACATCAAAAAGGAAAGCGCAAACCTGTAGCAAAGAGGGACAAATCAGCCTGTGCTGTTGACAGCAGGCTCCCTGGCTCTGCTGTAGCGGTTGAGGTGAAGAGCATCTTCAGCTCTTGTAAATAATGGAAAATGGTGTAACGCCCTAAAAATGAGTAATTGTTGACAGCTGACACAGCAATACTTAAAGGGGGTTGTGGGGGGTCAAATGACAGACAGAGCAACTTGGAAGGAAACCAAGAGATGATCCATAGAACTGTAACCAAGATAAATAGACACAGCACATTACTAAGTTGTGACTCGCTCTGTCTTGGTGAGATTTTAGCCATCTGCTAGATGTGCAGCAGTATTCTGAACTAAACATAATATTGATCATAATACTATGTTTGATGCTATTCTCTATAGTCTCTAGTTTTCTAGTCATTTGTGGCGTAAATACAAATGATAAATACAAAAATGTTTCCCCCAAAATAAGAATAAGAATTTGATTATGTGGTGAGTGGTCAAAGTCTGCTTTCCCTGACATGTCATTATCAAAACTTCTTCTGGAATGATTGACCAAATGTGGTCAATTGTATTAGTAGTCACCTCCGTTCACTTCGTCGGGCCAGGTCTTCTACATTCATCCGGCCAGCCTTCTATTGGGCCAGGTCTTCTACTTTCATCCGGCCAGCCTTCTATTGGGCCAGGTCTTCTACTTTCATCCGGCCAGCCTTCTATTGGGCCAGGTCTTCTACTTTCATCCGGCCAGCCTTCTATTGGGCCAGGTCTTCTACTTTCATCCGGCCAGCCTTCTATTGGGCCAGGTCTTCTACTTTCATCCGGCCAGCCTTCTATTGGGCCAGGTCTTCTACTTTCATCCGGCCAGCCTCATATTGGGCCAGTTCTTCTACATTCATCCGGCCAGCCTTTGGGCCAGCCTTCTATTGGCCAATAGTGACAAAGCCCTAAACTGGAGGTTTACGAAATGCACTGGACTTTTAAGGGTGTTTGTCACTATTTTGAGTTACATGAACCATGTGACCGGCGATGTTGTCTAACTAAATCCTCATTGCACAACTCTTTGCTGCTAATAAACATATGAGTTGAAATTAAAAATATATATAACTATATAAATAACTATTGTATTTATTTTGTCATTTCAAATTTCTCCTCATTTACAATTGGCTGCATGGTGCCTGTGGCAGTCCCCCTGGGGGGGCCCCTGCACTGACCTTGCTCACATACTGTAGTTTAAATAAGTGCAAGTACCGCAGAAGCCTTTTCCAGACTTCATGCTTAACACAGTTAATATAGTTAATAATAGTAAGCAGACGTATTCTTCAAATGTTATCTACACCACCCTGTAACTACTGCAGCATCCAGTCACTCTCTACTGACAGACGAGATGCCAACAGTTACAAACAAATCAACCGATCAAACAAAACTGAACTGTGCGGCATAACAAAGACAGTGTTGGAGGATCAGCCTTGTGTATCCATTCCACATGTACAAATGTTTGCTGTCCTTACTGAGCCTACTCAAATCCTTCCCAGTTCTACTGCAGAGACGAATAGAGCAGCGTTTCCCTTGGTGGAGGCACCAAAGATCTGTAAAGTTTATGTTGCACAAAAGCATAACTTGCATTTTGTGGTCATTATCTTGTGAAAAACAGATCTTGTAGCAGATCTACAAGCTACAGTATGTTTGCTATGCATCATACAAGAAGTACTGTATATACAGTATAAGGCTTATGCACGCTGGACAAGACAAGAGTGCATTAACAAAAGTACTGGAATTTGGCAAAATAAATAGCGGGATTTTGGCGGAAGTAGGAAATTACATTACAAAGTGTTGTGAATGGTCAAAAATATTGGGGGAAATACATGTGACGGATGTGCCGTCCCGACACTTCCTGCTATGCACTCTCTGCCTTAGGTTGTGACCAGGCTTTTATCTTCGCAGAGGAGTAGTAAGGCTTATGTGGTTAACATGTTTGAATAACACAAGTGTGTGTGTGACTGTGTGTGTGACTGTGTGTGTGCATGCGTGTGTGCGTACGTGCGTGGGTGGGTGTGTGCCCGCACACACGTGTGAGGTGTCTCATGGATGGTGTCAGATGTAAGAAGGGGGAGGCTCCAAGGAATAAAAGTTGGCATCCACTGGAATAGAGTTACAGGAACATGCAGAACCTGCATGTTCCTGTACGTGCAATATTTGACATCTTTGTTATTTCAGGTGTTAACAACATCTAGAGTGAACTGAAGTGCCCTTTAAAGACGGAATGTGATAAACACTGTCCCTACTTGTCAGTTTACAGTATTTATTTTTTGCAAGGGAAGCTCCTTTTAAATACATAATGCCACAAACTTACAAGTTACTGAAAAAGGGTGGAGAATATTGATTCCAAATATTTAAAATGTATTTTGTCAACTTTCTGTTTTTCCTCTTGCCACTTGCACCTAAATCAACTGACAGCTCCTGCACACCAAAGTGTTTGACACGATTGTGTCCATTATGAGCTTGTAGCTTAAACACATAATTCTCTGCCAGAAATCAATTGCATGTCGGCCGCATATCTGAAGAGTTGTGTTCTCAGGACACTCTGAGGTGTCACAAGGTGTACTATGTGTGAAAGCAACAACGTCTAAACTACAGAACAGCTAAACTGTGAACCACCGATCTGTGCCTGAGCTGTTATAACTAAGTGTGATCTTACAGGAGAGCAGTGATGTGTCACTAGTATGAAACGCGAGAGCCGTTGCTTGTTTTAAAATGCCGTTCAACATTTCCAGGACACTTAATCATTAGAATTGACATTCAACTAAAATGTCTAGAATTAGACATGCATCATCAGCACTCTAGTGTGGATGATTAATCTACAGTGAGACGTTCACCTTTATGCACCCGCAAGACTCTGGTATAAGTGATGGCTGACTCAATTATATTCAAGTAAGCTCCGTAACGTTTTAATGACGAAGAACCATCTAAGTCCATAATAATTATCCATAATGTATAAGTTATAGATAAGGGGTCAGGACAGATATAGGCCTTTTTGGGTAGGGGTCAGAATAAATTATTGACTTAGATGGTTGTTCGCCTCAACTACTGCAGAAATGCACAAAACCTAAAAATACAGGCATTAAGAGAGAGAGATATTTATGGACCAGATATTTATGAACCGTATTCATTCAGCCATATCATGGCTGAATGAGAATATACAGCAGTATGGTCCTTTAACCAAAAATATACAATGGCACAACACGTACGATTAAACATACACACAGCCCGGCGAGTTATTTTTGCAAGTGGGTCATTAACCATGCAGCAGAGTGTTTCCAGGAGGGAGGAAGAAATCCCTTTGGTCTGGATAGCCTGAAGGCACATGCTTAAGAACAATGCCCACATCCCATGCCCCTAGTTGTACACTGGTCTCAACTGTACAAATTTGGAGTCCATAAAACTGCTTAAATAGCCAGACCTAGTACTCAACCTCATGCAATAATTAACAACAGTGTACTGTGGAAATGCCATAATGGCTGTGCTATGGGAGCTGAGATAATGTCTATTTCTGTTTCTGCATTTCTGGAAAATGCAATTTTCATATACACTTTTACTTTTATATTTTGGCTGTGATTCTGAATGTAAGCATTTTGTGGAAAAATAATCTTGCGTGAAACAGTGTTCATTTTTCATTCATTTTCTAAACCAATGATTCAAATTAGCCATTATTCTTTTGAAGGTGCCAGCATTTGCGTCACATTTCTGCTATTAATAATTTCGTACTGTAGGTATTTCAGAAATGACACTTCTCATGTCGTCACTTTTTGGTAACAGCAATCATTGCCCTCATTACCTGCATTCTACAGCACAGATGCCAACTATGTAAAATACAGGACAATGAATAATTCTGTTAACCCCCTTTCCTGCTCATCCAGATGCTGTGGTGCAGATTATTTATCAGACATATGTGACTCTACTCCAAGTATAGTACATTTAACGGCTCCGATCTCCAGTCAAGTTGGATGTCAATCATGATGCCATCTGCTGGAACCTAATACAAGGCTCGCAAACAAGGTCATATCCAAGGGCTCGGCCTCATCCACATGACTCCTTTAATCTGGATAGATTTAATATTAGAAGCCTCATGGCTGACAGCCTTTAATCATTTTAATGTTGCATTAAAACAAACCTCGCTTCTTTTCGTACGGCACAACGCGGGAGTCTACACTGACACTTCTGTAGGACTGGTTATGTGTGCCTTTATAGTGTGTGTCGCTCAGTCTGAGCACATCTGACATGCAGCCCACTCTGGTCAAATATTCATGCACTTCAGGATCACCTACCATAGAAAGAGAGCTTTCCTTTTACGGTGTTCATCCCGCGGGAGTTCTCCGCCACACATTCATATGTGCCAGCGTCCTCCTGCTGGAAGTACGGGATTTCTAGGACACCACTGGCTTTCCTCACGTCCACCTTCCTGGCAAAAGCGACTCCATCCACCCTCCTCCAGTTTATAGAGGGGACAGGGCTGTATAGAAATGAAATGTGAAAGATTGACATGTTGAAAGATCCGGCGTGCTGCTCATAAAACACAATAGGGCTATTGTAGTAATTGGCTTCACCCATACCACACCTATAGCATTGACTGCAGTGCACAGCGTTATAAAGGAAACCTCACAAGCTGCCCTTTAACAAATCTTTTATCAAATCTTTTATCAAATCTTTTATCAAATCTTTTATCAAATCTTTTATCAAATCTTTTATCAAATCAAATCAAATCAAATCAAATCAAATCAAATCAAATCAAATCAAATCAAACTTTATTTGTATAGCACATTTACAACAGCATCCAAAGCTGACCTATGTGCTGAACATAGTAAAAAACAAAGCATCGATACAAAAGAAACATCAACAAAAAATATGAATTGAAGTACAATTAAAAGCAAGAGAGAACAGATGGGTTTTTGAGTAGGGATTTATATGTCCCAATCGGCAGGCCAGATCTAATGGGGAGGGGCAACATGTTCCAGAGCCTGCATGGGACCACGCTCACCCCGGCCGGCTCTTCCTGTTAGTCGTAGGAACGACCACCAAGCAGCCATGGTTGATACACATGAAGAAAATATCATGCCGCCTTTCTTTTACCATTTTTCTTATAACACGCCAGTGAGCTTGAGTTGTACATACTTCCCCAGTGCGAAGCATTCCAGTTTTACAGTGGATCCTTTGGCTACGTGGACAAGCTCTGGAAATTGCACTTCGATCTTTGGCTCATATTCGCCCATCACACCTGAAGGATAAATGCAAAAGACAAAAAGCTTCAGTGTATACAAGACTAGAGCCCTGCTAGTGAAACATAGGGTCCATCCTCCGGAGAGCATGAAAGTGGACATCACTGCAATGAATCCAGCTGCCATCCGAGCTAACCGCCACTAGAGTTCTAAAAACAGAGAAGGTTGAAATAGTCTTAGTTTGGTTAACATGGATATTAACAAACACATTTCAAAGGCTCCAAACCCAGGGGTGTGCCCACCTGTGCCCACAAGGCATTTGTATTTCAGTAAAAGTGCTCAACAGATGCTGTGTGTTAAGTTCTAACCGGGACCCCTGCTGTTCTCATATGACAGTTGAAAACACGTTTGAAGTACCTAGCACCTAGCACTCAATAGTCTCTCTGCTTCTAACATGTGCTGCATTCAGCTCTGTTGGAGAATGCTCAAACAGTGCCTCCTTCCTTTTGAAGAAATGAGGAGAGAAAGAAGCCAGAAGGTAGTTATGCAGCTCAGACTAAAGCCAAAGTCAAAACATTTATTATGATCTGTGACATCCCCAAAATGTATGGCATCTGCAACATATTTTACATTTGGGCTTGATATTACACTTTCCAATGTACTGGTGGAAATTGTTGAAAACATGTAGCAATGCTAATGGGAAAAGAAAGTCTCAGCAAGCCAGTATCTGTTTACCCCCTACTTCTGGTGCCCTGGCACAGTTCAGGCAGATAACTCACAAATAGATTGAAAACATTCATTTATTTATGAATAAATATTTAAATGTTTTAGTGTGAATATGATTTGATCTTGGCGTTCAGGCTCTGCTTTATACTGTATTGCTCCCTGCTCAGCACATTAGAATACAACCATTTAAGAGCAGGGAGACAATACTGTAATGTCCCACCCAGGGGAAAACATAACTCTTAAAAGAAGAGCCCACTGGTAGTGTAAGGGTGGTGGTAGGCAGCAGCAAACAAGCGCATAATGTAAACCTCTCGAGTGCCTCTGCCCGAACTAACTTGCAGGCTACAGTACGCATCATTTGTGACAAACACACACATTCACACAAGGTGAAAACAATACCAGCCATGCTGTCGCAGCTGGTAATTAACATTCCGGACTTGACTGTTTAGAAGGCTGTTTTGAGATTTTACATGCCTGTGAAATATGTGTGCTTACACAGCTATGAACTAAAATCCCAATGGGTGCTCTCTGTCATTATGTCCAGCAAGACTTTCTGCCATTTACTGTCAGCCGAGCAGTCCCAGTATTTGTCACTCACTGTGATTGGGGAAAATGGTATATTGATTCTGGCTTTCTGGGTTGTTTGACTTCTTCATGTCAACAAATCAAAACTGTCCATCATCTTTCGGACAAACAGATGTGAATTTTTGTTTGAATTAATTTTGTCACACAAATGTTTATCACCGCCCAAGCCAAAGGCTGTCGCCGGAGATGATTTTGCCCATCTGTCTGTGTGTCCGTGGCTAATCTTGCAAACTACTACATGTACACTGATCAATGTCAAATTTCTTGTGCATGCTGCATGCCAACTTGCCAAGGAACTAAATCCTTGAATAATTCTTAAAATCAGACTCATGGTGGTGCTAGCTATAACCAAATTCACATTTTGCATTTTACTTTCCTAAAATATAGTTTCAGACAGTCTCTGGTTGTCATTTGTTGAGTCCTGTGGTAAAATACTCAATAAATACACCTATAGGACATATTCATGCACTAACATAATGTCTTGTTATTTACAATATTTACTGTACTGTATTACAAAAGGTTGGAGGCACTCTGCGTCGTGTCTCAATATTATGCCTTGTAACGGTCCAAAAACCCACAATAAACCATGGCCTCTTGTGGCTTATTGCTTTATTTGACAGATACCGATTTGCTGTAATTGTCTTCCCAAATTGGTGAACTAATCAGTCCCAAAAGAGTTGCAGGGCCTCTATTAAGAGTGCAAATCATTTCACTTCGTTCTCTTCGAAACAACCACGTGATACACTATTTTACCCTGCGGACTCCTCGGGTCTCGATGGCTGCAAACCTTTACTTTTTCCAGGGCAACTGACTGCACACTTGCTCTAACTACGTTATCACATTTTATGTCAATGGGGGCCACTGTCATTTACATTTCCGCCATGATCCGTATTCCTGTATAGTATACACAAGGCATTAATTATCAGCATATTACTCTAAGTCTTTCCCACCAATCGCCTGTGACTTTACATACATGCACGATGCCAAAACAGTGTCATTACATGCACCACACAGACATAATGATCGTGCCCTTTCTAGATTTGTAATGGTGCCAGAAAAAAAACACAATACTCTTCTTCAACACTACTGTTAAAACATTGTTCTGTACAAATGGCTCTTGATCTGTAAGAAACAGGCACATTTAATCTCCTTGATTTTGTGAGGCATGTGTTATCTGGGTGGTTCCCCGAAAGACTGTGAAAGCTAATTCAGATCCTTATCATGGCTTGTCCAATACTGGAGTGTAACCACAGACCTATAACCTATGTTAATGAGACAGGTATAAGAGAATTAGTAATTGTCTGATACCATAACCTTTTGTAGCATACACCTGTTTAATGTGACCCTCTTGATTGGTATTGATGGTTTGATACTAGAGCACAACTCCAGAGTCCAGCATCAATTAAATGAAGGTTTGAATGACCACGAAGAACAGAAACAAAGGAATTCACCAAGTTGCTCTGGTATCACTTGGAAAATGGATTTCTCTAATCTGTTCAAACATCCCACAAGTACAATTCACTGCATAGATCAAGTAAACAACACAATACTGTTGGAAGTCAACTGTTTTTTTTTTAATGCACAGCACACTACCCATCTCATCTTAGAGAATTTTTTAAAAAGACCCAGTCCAGGGCAACAGATAAAGCATCTGATGCAAAGTCTCCATGGTGGTAGCCATCCAAACGCCCCACAATATTGAATATTTTACTGTCTGACAGGGATAACGTGCAGTGACAATTATCATCCTCCCCGCCCGGCTTCCGTTCCTCGAACAAATGGCAATTGTTGCAGGTACTTTTAAGTGGGCAGGTACTTTACCGCTGCGCCACCCGAGCGAAATTTTACTGTCTTCTGTGAGATAAAAAAATAAATAAAAAACAGAAAGTACATCGTTCTGGGACAAAGGTCCACAATTAGATTGCTTGTTGAGGAGGATAACCTTTCCGCTGGAGTGCCTTGATAAGGCCAACCTAAAGCATTGGATCAACATACTGAAGGACACGCTGAAATTAGGAAAGAAAGGGCTAATTAACCTTTGCATTTCATTCGTATTCCTTACTGTAAGTCCACTTGTCCTACATTTTCTCCAAAACCAAGGCTTTTTTATTGTGGCCACGAGGCAAATCCAGTGCAATATTCATCACACATCCTCTTTCGTAAACCAACCAAGAACGCCATATGGCTTTTCAAAGTAACATTATAACAGGCTATAATGAAGGGAGGATGTGGAGCTCACCATCACTGCGGAGCACCAGTGGCGTCGGCGGCCCCTGCACCCTGGTCTTTGTGACGGTGTTGGTCACCACACACGTGTAGTTGCCCACATCAGAAGGTTCCACTTTGGCGATGTACAGATTCCCCGTCTCCTGGGAGATGAAACGACGAGTGTCCTGCTTCACGAATGACGGGTACTCATTAAAGATCCAGGTGAATATCAGGTCTGTGGGGGGAAAAAAGAATAGGAACATGTCATGTGAGTTCAAATAAAACCAAAAAATGTAAAGGTTGAAAAAGGGGCCACACCAAATTATTAATGTTTTCAGAATACCGTAGAATACCGTTCCTTCCCTTTCTTTTTGTCTCTTTCTTTCTTTCATTCTTTCTTTCTTCTTTTCATTATTTTTTTTTTTTACAAGAGCGGTGCCTGTGGGGCCTCTACAGCGGTGCCCATTGGGCACAATGCAAGTTGGAAATGCATGCCCCACCCAGATATTATGCGTTGGAGCCTCTACAGCACTGGCCTACTTGGAACGATGCAAGTTGGAAATTCATGCCCCAACCAGATATTATGTCTGTGTCCCTTTTATGCCCATCAGGCATGCCCAAATATGGAATCTATGCAGACGTCAGAATGATGTCAGAACAGACCAGCTCCATAATATGGACCATGGGCAGGGGCCCTGTCCAGAGCCTGGGCCTTTTGTGGCAGTTCTGGACAACCGTGGGTCCGCCCGACTTGACACCGGGCACTGCACCCCCATGGTGACGTGGAACGCGTGTGTCGCATTTGAAGTCGGTGGGGCGAACGTTTCCCAAGTTACGTGGATTATACACAGACAGAGACTTGGTGCATTGGTGCATGCAATTAGGACTGGGAGAGGTTACAGAGCTATCATTTTTCATGTCTAGTAGTAGAGGGGGTATCTCATTGTGGATTTGGTACAGATGGAGGACTACACTTCCAAAACATCTCAGATTGCAAACGGAAATGGAATAAACTAAGAATCAATGTAAAACATTCCATGTCATCTATGTATTTTTTAAATTCATATGCAATCTGAGTATAATCACTACTCTGTTGGTATACAATCAATAAAAACACTTAACACAAAGCAATATCATCTTTCTAGTGGGGCTGCTGCTGAATCCATAATGAGAAATCCTTGATCATTCAATTGCATAGCATCCGAAAAACATAATAAAATAAAACCTTGACACCAGCAAAATGTCATAAAAAGTGAAAGTGAAAGTCTTTGGAAGACAAGTCTCACAATAATGCCCTTAAAATAGCCCATCTACGAGCTCACATCGTGACACGGTGTGAGCTCGTAGATCGGCTATTTTCAGCCAAGTGATTCAGTCTACAGGGAAAAAGGAACTGAGCAGTAGTACAGAGCTTTCTCAGGTCAGGTTTACCATATATAGAGGGTTTAAGAGAGCAAAAGGTAAGTTATGGTGCAGGGCATTATTAGCAAGAACTGTAACTGTCAAGTGTAAATGTCAGGGTGTGTCCAACATCACATCACTGTGTAGAAATGTTTCAAAATTAACCACACCCACACTGACCTTTGAAAACATTGCATGTGAAAGATCTTAAAAATAAAATCAGCTTCGGTGGGGTTCAACCAGTCTAATTGCCAGAAACATACCCTAGTTAGCCTAGTATTTCCCTCCCCCGTTGAGTCAAATCAAACCCTTACACTTGTGAGTAGGCTGTAGTGGTAATTAAACAAAATCGTCTAGGCGGATTCCTTCCCTTACTGGTCCAAACTGCCTGGCCATTTATCACAGCATGGTCTTGCACTCCAGCTGGCTGTTAGAAACAGGTACAGTACAAGAGACAACAGAGCTGGCCAATTGGTGTACTCTGCCAATGGTGTGTGTGTGTGTGTGTGTGTGTGTGTGTGTGTGTGTGTGTGTGTGTGTGTGTGTGTGTGTGTGTGTGTGTGTGTGTGTGAGAGAGAGAGAGAGAGAGAGAGAGAGCGAGCGAGAGAGAGGTGTGTGTGTGTGTGTGTGTGTGTGTGTGTGTGTGTGTGTGTGTGTGTGTGTGTGTGTGTGTGTGTGTGTGTGTGTGTGTGCGCGTGCGTGCGTGCGTGTTGTATCTGAACAGAGGGTGGTGGCACAGGAGAGAGGGCCACAGGGATAAGGAACACTCTAAGGCGGGACAAGGCATGTTTTTGTGCTCATTTCCTCTCCAGTGCTTGTGCGCCGTGGCTGCACCTGCTCTCGTCCAATGTTTACAACGCATATGAATGTATGACAAAACACGAGCTGTAGAATCCCACCGAGAGAGAGAGAGAGAATATAATGAGATGGCCAAGGAGCCACAAGCCGTCACAAAGACGTTGATGTTGCTACATTTTCTACAATGTAAAATAAAAACAGCTCACAATGCATCGTGACATGTTGTGAGCTTGTAGATATTGTAGCTATTTCCACATATTAATTATTTTACTGCCCCTCCCCTAGGGACGTTATTTGCTAAGCACGAACATGTTCATACCTAAAGCTTTACACGAAATATGAAACGGTTTAGCTGAAAATCACTGTCAACATTTGTCCGGTTGCTAGGCAACGCCTCTGTCACCCCCAGCACCAGGATTTTTGCTCACGGCTCCCATAGACACCTGTTCAAAGTAGGATCTTCTATGCCTCTCTGAAACTTTGAGCGTTGTCTGTGGTTTTTATGATCCATTCGAGGTTCGGATGTGATTTGTGATTTTGTATCGCAACGCTCCCGACATGTTAACTGGCGAAAGGTAAACAGCGTGAGCTAATGCTAATATCCTTACAATGGCGGTCTCCATGCCGGCAAAGCGGAAATGAAAACTACCCAAATATAGAGAATATGCCCTGGCAGGGTTTAACTACCTTCTGCCGCCCCCAGGTGGCAGACAAAGAGTTACAGCAGTATTGGAGACTGTCAGTCACAGTCAGTTCTTTATTAGCCTCGATATCCAGGCTTTCATTTTCGTCTGCGCAAAAAGGGAAAGCCTGGAGTAATTCCTTCCCCGCGGTGGCCTAGAAGTGGGAGTCTACCCTTCCGGGTAGGCGTCGCTCCAAATGATGTGACGTAGCGCAGCACTGGGGGGGGAGAGAGAGGAGGGGCCGGGGTTGACTGACAGATTGGTGAGATCCAATCAGGCAGGCCACAGATCTGAGACGCGACACGCCTCTTTTTGATTGATTGATTGAATACTTTATTGGCAGGAATGTAATTAGTACAGCATACAGTCAGACACGAATGAAATCAGTACAGGGTACAGTCAAACACAACAGCCAAAGGGAACACCGAAAAAAGTCCTTGCGGTCTTGTTTCCATTCAGGTCCTGGGTATTCAGTTCATAATCATGACATAAAAATAACAATAACAATTTTCATATCATCATAAAAGGTAAACAAACTAACAAACAGTACAGGTTGGGGAACAAAAAGGGGTTGTAGGGAGGTGGGGGAAGTCGCTGGAATAGAGGGAGGGGGGTAATCAATTCCTCTCCCTTTGGCATGCTGAAAGGTGTTTTTTCAGGCCTGTTTG
>OOFJ01038118.1:6722-21757 GCA_900323375.1 Benthosema glaciale
CACGCACACACCTGATATGAAGGTGTGTACAAACACACATAAATAAAAAAACACGCACGCACACACGCATGCACGCACGCACGCACACACACACACACACACACACACACACACACACACACCTTTAAAATATTGATATTTTGTCTTGTTGATATTAAATATGGTTATTTGAAGCAACATATTATTATATAAGTGAATAAATGTCTTATTTGAACATCCTCAATTTGGGCTCTTGGCTTCTTTCCTTACAACATTCCTCAGCTGAGTTGAGTTGATTGAAGCTTGATAGGCAGCCAGATGATACTGTAGCCAAAAGGTGCAATGTTTTGGTTTGATAGAGAGGAGATGATTGTAGAGTTTACAGTCACCCCCTCTTCTTATCAAAAGAAAAACACAGACATGCTGGAGACAGGTGTCAGACCACTGGTCCCCAGACCAGTGGTCTGAAGAAGGGAAATTGGGAAATGGTGATGAACAGATAGATAGACAAGACAGACAGACAGACAGACAGACAGACAGACAGACAGACAGACAGACAGACAGACAGACAGACAGATGCTAGTGTTAAATTAGTATTGCATGATATTGAATAATGTGTGCTGTATTTGAACATGTGTGATTCATTGTGTGGAATCACTGAATCAGTGCATATGTTGAATTGCAAAAGGTTTGAGCAAAATGTGAATGTTTTCTATATATCACTTCAACAAAAGTGGCAAATTCACATTTGCTATAGCTGCCTTGGCTCTATCATTATTCATTGTGATGATAGCAGTCCAGTTCGATGGCACTGTCCATTGCAGACTTGCACCAGGCATATCTGCCATTTTGTATAAGCCCTATTTGTGACAATTCACCATGCCATTTGAAGTCCAATCACCAGTAAGACGCCCTGAGGGCGTGTGCACGCATCTGCCTGGATGATGGCAGACTGCTGGGCAAGCGCTGGCTCTTTCAGGGGGTCAGATCAACATATCGTGATATCGAATAAATTCTGTACTGGCCATATATGAGGCGTGTCTTGAGTGTACAGGGTTTGATGAGGTCAGATCAACATATGGAATGTCAGAACAGGAAGGAGGGAGAAGGGAAGGATCAACACATGGACTGTCCTGACCATATATGGAGGCGTGACGTGACACCCGGAAATGCAGGCTTTCATAGTCAATGCGACCTACGATCACAATTACCATCCATTGGTTTGGTCCAACATACCAGAAAGAATGTTGCAACAAATATTCACATGGCCTAGGTGGAAAGTAACTAAGTACATAATACTCAAGTACTGTATTTTATACAATTGTTAGGTACTTTCACTTGAGCAAATTGTACACAGCCTACAGCAATACAATTATTTGAAGTAATTATATTGAAGATAACGGTAGTTTACTTTGCAGATTTAAATTATTATTATTCAAAACTATTATTATTAAATCAAACAATATGCCTACTTTACCTAAATATATATAATAATAAAAATAGCAGCAGCATTTAATGTTCAAATCAGCCCCAGTCCCAAATGATAGGCTAGCCTTATGAATAATATTTTGGAATGGGTAATTCTGCGTATGAACTTTTAGGGGGGGTTATAATATCGCGAACAATCCCGGTTTTGTATAAAAACTAATCTTGTCTAGAGTTCAATGATTATACCTATCTCATACTCTACCTACCTGATCTACCCATGGACGTCTCTCTCTCTCGTGAACCTTCAGTTTGAGTTCAACTAAAGACAGTCCATAACAACAAAAAAGGGGCAATATGCATACCGGTAATCAAAGAGAAAATTGACAATTTTGGACAAAATAAACATTGTAACAGTGCACGTACACAAACATTTTATATCTGGGTGGTAATGGCATTAATATACAGGTTAAGTGAACACAGAAGCTAGCAAACGTTTGTACATATAGTCGATCGCCCCTCTTTTCCACAATGGTACGATCCGCCATTGTGTGACGTTTTTAAGAATTCAGCAGGCTGGGTTGGCAGTTGGCTTTACTACTTCAGTGTTCAATCCGTTGTTGTGAGGAGAGAAAGAAACCGTTAAGAAACCAGAGGAAAGATTATCTTTTTAAACGGCGTTGGCTTCAAATAAAACCCTGTTTTGTGGGTTCGGTCCTCTGTCCGATCACGTTTCTTTGTTTTGTTTTTGTTTATTTGCTTTTGTTTCGCCGACATGGCTTGTGGAGCTACGTTAAAGCGGTCGATGGAGTTTGAGGCCCTCCTCAGTCCTCAGTCTCCCAAGCGGAGAAGGTGCAACCCACTACCGGGGAATCCGGGCACTCCGTCCCCGCAGAGATGCAACCTCCGTCCTCCTTTGGACAGTCCGTCGCACTCGATGATGTCTCCTTCGGCCATCGGGGGTGAACACAGGCTCACCCCAGGTATTGAATTATGTCGAATTAGGGGGATTTGGTTGCATTTGTGGGGTGGGTGACATGGGGGGAGGGGGTTTGGGTGGAGTGGAATGGATAGCTTGTGGAGAGAATCAGTATGATGGGGGTTGGAAGGAAACATCAGCCTAGCTAAGCTAACATTAGCAAGGTGCACGTCGTCGATGAGGTCCGACCACAGGGGAAAAAATTGTATCAGTAGGAAGAACACAAGAAATATACACGTAGGCTACAGAACATTTACTTGTTAAGTATTTAGTGACAACGCTATGTCCATCAAACATGTCGGCCAAGTTAGTAGTCGAAGTGCAGTTTGGCTATAATATAACCCTGGTTGTAACGAACATATTCTGCAGAAAGTTCTGTTTAGGATTCTCACTAACAGGAAATCACTGCTTCACTTTTGTGGCCTGCATTACGAACAAACAATGTTTACTAGTTCCATAGGGAGAGAAGTGTGACTGCAAAAACCGGCCTTCTTTTTCTGATTTCAAGTCCGGCTATTACTGTGTGCGTTAAACAATACGTCGTTTCATTATAACTTTGATATGAAACACAATGGACAGAAGACAATGGCGTCACAGTCGGCCATCCTTCCTACATTTACACTAGGACTGACTAGCTAGCATGCTCATTCCATCCATTTTCCAAACAGACAAATGGCGTCACAATAGCCTTTTAGAAAATCAAGGCACGCTGATAATTGGGATATACCTAGCTAGCTGTCCTGACAGTTTTCCTCATGTGGTTCGTTGTATGGAGCGGTTTCTATACCAAAACACTGTCAGATTTGGCTGGCAAGGCATTGTTCTTCTCCTTTATGCCTGTACTGTTCCCTCCCCTTTCACTTGAGAAAGCAGCTCCCATGTGAGCATCAAATGGGTGTGTGTGTGTGTGTGGGGGCACAAGAGGGAAGCAAGAGATAATTACCTGGAAATCTCTGACTGCAGCAATTCACAGAATGCTTATTACATGTTTATATGTAGTACATATATCACAGTTATATTCTCAAATAATTGCACATGATCGTAACAGCTCCAAGAAAGTCTTAGTCCAAACTGATTATTTCCTTTTGCTGTGGAATATGTGGCTTTCTCTCCTCTTACCACAAAATAACTGTGTGAAGAATGTCAATGACTCTAGAAATCTAATACGGGTGTGTGGGACTGCCTGGCAGCCCACCAGTTTGTGTTGCTAGAGCACCCCCCTGCACAAGAACCCTTTTGTTTTAGTGGCACTCCCAGCCCTAATCATTATCCATGGGCTGTGTCTTGAGGTACTTGCATCCTCCATTCAGCTGGTAACCCATACTCTGTTTTTATGTTTTGTCTATATCTCAATAGATGATTGAATTCTAACTAACCATGCCTGTTGCACATTATACATATTTGCAACATGGCTTTCAGCCAGTAACCCGCTAGTCTCTTCACAGTGCTCTTTTGACAATGAAGCACCAGTGTGCTTTATTCCAGTGTGGGGTTTCAGTCAGCAGTTTTTGATGGAGCTCATCCACCTGCGGAAGAGGGGAATGTAGCCAACTTCCTAGGAATTCACCTATTTAATAACGACAGTGAATGCTATTGCTTTGTTTTCCAGAAGTGTAATTGCGTACACATTATTTTATTTTACGTTAAGGGCACATTGACAGCCTGAGTTTTGATTAAACTCAAATTCCAAAACTATTGTTGAGCTAAAACAACACAACTGATGTTACAAATTTACAATTGACCCTACTCAAATTCAACAGAGGCAACAGAGGCTTTTAATATATTCGGGTGAGTGGAGGGCGGTGTCCCCCCCCCGGATATGATGTAAGTTCAAAATGGCCATGGTAAGTCAGCTGATTGTGAGATATGAATGAAGGGCCTACACTACACAGGATAACTTTGTTATCTGTACATCCCTGATTTCAGCAAGATTTAGACGTTTGGACTGGGGACACGCACGTCGCACGCCTATGTGCTTCGTGTGGTGAGTGAAATCTAGAATCAGCTGTGCATACTGCATAGTCTTTCACACATGCAGGTGTCAACAGAAGCACAAGGATTTTTGCGACCACCAAATAGGAGGAAGAGTTATGGCTGATTTCCTGTGAAACACATGTTTCCGTTTGTGATGCAGTGGGTCATGATGTTCTTCAGCTTTTTCACTTCCCTGATTAGCCACAGCCTAGCAAATGTTTACAGTCTGGGTTCATGTTTGTGACGGCCAATGTACAATTGTAACCTTATTATTTGAATTTGTAGAAACCCGTAGCACACATAATGATATTTATGCGTACTGCTTCTGGTTTCTTTATATAGTGGAACTATACCATGACATTTGTATGTATTAGTAGTACTACAATGTGCAATGTTGCAGTAGTACAACAGTAACAAATGTCAAAGATCAGTTAGCTGCCATTACTTGGCCTTGGCGTGATGTATTTACTGTTAAGCAGTTGGCAGGACTCGCGTACTCCCCATTTTGCCTTGCTAAATTACAGAACGGCAGCTGCAGAGGGTGAAGGAATGTAGAAGTCTATGTGCTTGAGTGTGTGTGTTGCAGATATGAGGTCTGGATAGCAGGTATTATCCTCACCTTCACCCAGAATGTGGCCCCTCACACGACTGGTGCGGCAAGCCTGCCTCAGCTGGGGTTTGCCAAGTGAAAGCAGTTTTGTATTTAGCTAAAGGTCAGCTGTCAGCCCCCCACCCCTCCTGAACCAGGAGGACCCACACATGCTTTCCAGCCAGTCAGGTTTTTCTTTGTGGTGACGGCTGTGTTGATTTGTGGCTGTACAAGTCAGGAAAATGTATGCTAAGCTTGGTGAATCATTACGACCAAGCCTTTCATAATGTAGACCTAGATAGGATCACCCATCGACATTGCCACTCCCCATCCCCCTGCCTGGTGCTGCCAGTTGGGGCATGTGCTTCGGTTTAGAGTGCCTAGAGTTGATGGATGAACCAGGGCCTGCAGTAGGGAACTGGTTTTTAATTCCCACTAAGTCATCGTAAACCGAGGTAGTGAGTGGAAAAGTGCACAGGTCATATATAGATCACACATAATTAACCTGGTCTATATCCCATAGGATATCTGATTTGATCCAATGCTTTATTGTGGTAGGCAGTAAGGCAGAATATCTTTGTCATCTGCTGGCCAGTGCCCACGTTAGATGCCAGATTTGGAAAATAAATGCCATGCTCACCATGTCAGAAGATGAATTGAACTTCTCTAGGAAATAACCTGGTTAGTGGTGTAAAAAAGTGGCCAATGGGATTGTGCCATTTACCGGTCACAACCAACCAGAATGCCTCATCACTTTATTAAAAAAGGCCTAGTACTGCACAGCGGGACTTCCCCGTTTTAGCTATTTGAGCCCAGATTGTGTTGTCACTTTAGCCCTGACTACTCCTTATTGTGATATATTTTTAATATTATGGTGTTATTCTAGCTTTGCCTGTCTGCGCCAATGTCCTTATTGTATATCTTTTTTTTCCCAAGATTATTTGAGATGTTTCAGTGCTCAATTTCATGGTCCTCAGCAGGTCAGTTCCCATTCTTTTGTTTGTGCCCTGTAACCAATTACATCTACTATGCTCTCAATAGCACAGTTTTAACCTAAATCTCATACAATTCACCAATATCCTGGTGGTTTTGCTATCCTTCAGTAGTTGAGGAAATGAAATGAGTCAGACCATGTTCTCTCTGCTGAGCATTTACCCCCACAACCAATCTAGCTGGCCAATCTCCTGTCGTATTCAGTGTTTTTGTTTGGCCTGTGCCTAGGCTAAGCCTTTTTAGCTGAGGCTTTCTCCGCTTGCCTTGCCCTCATGCCCGGAAGTCTCTGTGTGATTGATTGCTCAGCCTTGTCATAGCAGGGTCATTGTTGCCTGGCAACACCCACGATTAGGATTCTTAATAGTTGGCAGTGCTGGGAGTCGGCTGGCAACAGGGGGTCATTTTTACTTAAGATTTGTAAGAGGTGTGCTGCTAAGATCACTTTAACATGTATAGCAACAACACTGCAGAATAGAAAAATCTAAATGTAACCCTACACACAGAAAGTTTGCACCCCCATTTGGCTTACTGTATATTAGACACGGGCCAACAATGCATATTTTTTCATTCCAATTTATAATTTAGTAAACTAAAACTAATTGACAGACGTTTTTACACTTAGCCTATTCAAGTTCTTCCTACACTGCAACAATGGTTGAAAAAGTCCATTCCAAGGCCATGGTAATACTCTGCTGTCTCTATGGGAGAAGAATGAGTCCAGGGATGTCATTCAGCCCCCAGTGACATGGCTCTATTAAGTGTGAAAAGCTATTGCTGGGACTAAACAAACTGAGCCTGTCAGATTAGCGTTCTGTATTGTTAAACACAGGAAGGCTTCCATAGCCTGTATCCCCTGCTCGTTGTGCTAAATGCTCAATGAAGCCTCCAGTTTCTATAGTGCCAGGACCACATAACATGGCTCTTTTCTCAAAATGGCCTCTGTGTGTGGAGAAGGTTCTGTTTTTATTCCCATCCAGAGAGGCTGGTTGATGAACAGACTGAACTAGCAGCCTTGCCTGCAGGCTCTCTCCTCCACCCAAGATAAATGAGGCAGGCCTCCTTAGATAGAGGTGCTTCATACGCAACAGGCCTTTCACTCCCTCCCTGGAATGGAATAGAGATAAGTCTTTCTTCATGCACATGGTTATCATAGCCAGTTGAGCTAAAACTGCTTTTCTGTTTTCTTTTTCTGTTTTTTCCCAGGATAATGCTGAACTTTAGCCTTCTGATTAGATGCTGAGTGAGTCAGGGAATGAGAGGGGGTTGTTTTGCTAGCTATGTTTAACCTGTGCTGACATAGAATGGCAGTAAAGCATATGGTTTATCAGGACCAGAAGGGCCTATTTTTTGTGGGTGGGTGAATATGGGAAGGGCGGGGTGGGGTGGTATCTCAGTCATGTTGCTCTGAGCCATGTTTCTTTCGCATTTTCTTTCATTGGACCTTGTGCTCAACATTGCTCGGCTCCCAACTATGCAGGGGTTCTATATTCTCATACTGAGGACATGCTACCACCCTGCCACTGGTGAAGAATAAAGATTGTTACATTTATTCGCCAATCAGTTCTGTAGCTGTCCCAGGGGACTGTTAAGTGTATATATATATATTTTTTTCTCCATACATACACCTGCTAGATTCAACTATTCCGGTACAGGGTGTTAACATAGTATGTGTGCAGTAATTGATTGACAGCACGAAGGGGTGACTTGTTGAATATGCGAATGAACACCCATTCGCGTCTGTAAACTATGTGCTCTTATGTCACAGGATGAGGTGGCGGTCATAGCGATTTGGAACGCCAGGGTGGCACCAGCGCTCCTAGTGTTAAGAGTGCAGCTTTGCAGCAGTTCTCAAATCATTGGAGGCAGGAAGCAGCCCAGCCCAGTATTCTCAGACAGCTGGACTGAAGCACTGGGTGCCCTGTTTCACACTGTCCCCTTCCGCATTGCAGTACAATATCACCCAGATCTATCCACACTAATCAATCAGCCCTTTGCGCCTCAGGAAGCATCATACATCTGCATGACTGCTAAGTAGGCCTTCAAGAGAATGACATATTATAGCAGTTAGTGCTGCATCCTTGGCAAAGTGCTATATTTCATGGCACAGACATACAAACTTTCAACCATTGGAGTAGTATGCACAACATCATGAAAAATTAGGAGGCTACATGATTATGGTTATAGTATGTTGAAAATGTATCTGAAGCTGATACAGGATCAGTAGAGCACAAGCAATCTGCCGCGGCGACGGCGTCAATAGGAATTGGCTGGTTGTTCTATTATCTTTGTAGGATGTTGAGTGTCAAAAAGAAGAGATATGCAACAAGCTAAAAATGTGCCATGGTGCAACCCATCAGTGACCTCAAAAAATGACTCCAGCTAATTATATTGTAGGTGAATGAACTTCAAGTGACAGTATAAATTGTACCTCCATGACATGACAACCAAGTTCATACTGAAACATAAACAAGACCTAAGTCAATATTTTATTTTGCCAAACTAGAAAAATCTTGCATTCTGAGGACATAGTAATTAGCAAATGTCAGATTCAGCTAATTCTGATTCAGATTTATTTTTCAATCATGCGTCTCTTAAAGGAACATTTCACAATTTTTGCAAAAATTGAGACATTTAGAACACTTTCCTGGAGGTCTTTGTGTGTAATATGTGGTTTTAGATTTTAGCAGTGAACCCAGTGTGATGTCATCGACACTACGTGTGATGTCATCGACACTACTTCCTGGACTACATGTTGTCTTCCTCCCCCTATCTACAATGCGTGAATCAAATTTACGTCTGAGGTAAGGCAGGGGGGTGGCCCCGCCTGGCCCGCCTGCCTCTGATTGGCCTACCGACACCGCTCTAACC
The DNA here is from genome assembly GCA_900323375.1 of Benthosema glaciale. Classification (NCBI taxonomy): domain Eukaryota; kingdom Metazoa; phylum Chordata; class Actinopteri; order Myctophiformes; family Myctophidae; genus Benthosema; species Benthosema glaciale. The sequence continues at coordinate 15,530 of OOFJ01038118.1, forward strand.
AGACTGTCCTCCGAGACGGGAGGTTACTCCGTGGTGAGAATGACAGCTTGGCACACGCGCGACAGAATGCAGCCGTGAAACAAAAGTTTTATTTTTGTAGAAAAGGCAAACTAATATTTATTCGATTTGCGCGTCTGACGAGTTGCTTTGATGGAATAATTGATACTAGAACCACCGTAATATTAACATTGTACACAATGAAATTTGATTCACGCATCCACAATGAGGTGCAGTGCACCAAAACATTATGGAAATTGTAGTCCAGGAAGTAGTGTCGATGACATCAGAGACACTGGTCTCACTGCTAAAATCAAAAATATCTAAAACTACATATTCCACATAAAGACCTCCAGGAAAGTGTTCTAAATGTCATTAACATATATTTATTTGCAAAAATGGTGAAGTGTCCCTTTAAGGACCAGTATGTGTGTTCACTTTGTGTGTCACATAGCTGTGGTAGATTTGAAATTGTGTGGTGTCTTGTGTACAACTTTAAAACTCAACTTCCTGTGTTCATATGCTTGTTTTATCTCTTTGTTTTGAATAGAAGCTAAAATTGCACAGAGGAAGTGTGCAAACTGTAGAATATGTTGCATGATTAGATTCACTGTAGGGGCCCCTCATTAATCCACATATACACTGGAATACACTGTGGTAATGCACTGTTCCCTATTCTGTGATTATATTTCTATTTATTTAACCGTGGTCATTACAAAGCAACTGGGATGTTCCAACAATATCTCAAGTTGCAAGAACTTGTCTTTCATAGTTGAAGTACACAAAGACGAGACAGGTTTGAGTCTCAAGGCTGATTCTTTCAATTTTTGTATCCACCCTGGCCTGGAATGAACCAGTCTGATGGTTTCCATCTGCACGGCTGCTCTGCCATATTCCTTCCAGTAGCCATCACCCAAAGCAGCCCTCTTGCACAGTTCAAAGTAACTCTTCTGAATCATGTTGGTGACTTTTTATGATGATCTGACTTTTGCTCATCCCTCTCAACAGAGCAGATCTTCCAGAACCTCCGTCAGGAGTACAGCCGAATCCAGAGGCGGCGGCAGTTGGAGGGGGCCTTCAACCAAAGCGAGGCCTGTACCTCAAGCGATGCGCCCAGCCCCTCCTCCGCCCTCGCAGCCCCTAGCTCCCCACCAGGTAGGAACCACACTCCCATCTGCCAGCATTCATATGCCTTCTGGAGGCTTTTCTATGGACATACATGGTTGTTTGCCACAGCTCATAGGAGTGATGTTATTAGGTTTCCCCTATAATGAGTGTTGAGTCCATGGACAAATTGCAGTGTTTGATCTTACATCATATGTTGTATGGAATGGTTATAATTATTATTCACACATGTATCTATCTACATTTTCTTTTTTCACATGTTTAAATCTTGTATTTCCAAAACTATATGCATAATATACAGTAGCTATTATGGTTTGGTGATATGACTATCGGCCACCGTGCGGCCCCCAAATCGGCATTTGCCGAAGATCATGCTAGATGAAGCGATGTTGAAATAGAGTAGCCTAGAGTTCGAACACCAATTACAGCAACGATGTGACATCGATGTGGCAGTTGACACCCATCCAAGTTTCCTTTTTTTTTAAGTAGACAGACAAAATAATAAATCCTGCCGCTGGCAATCTATCTGTGATTCTTCAGTAGATGTGTACAGTGTAAAACATTGTTTGGAACTTTGGATGCCTTTATGCTGAGTGTAATGTGTCCTTTTGGCATAATATGCGTCAGAGAGACACAGGACGCAGACCCAATGATATCACTGACATAGTTTCAGACAAAACATGATTTGGTGGATATTTCACTTTCAAAACATGTTTGAGATCATTATAACGTCTACCCAGACGTTTTTTAAGTTGCTCAATTCTGTATATATATATTTGATATTCAGTATTTATCAGACACGGCCCCATCCTATAGAACCCATTTTAACGTAAGATTATTTGAAATCACACATCCTTGGATCTGGTGCATTTTAATGCATATGGAAGCCCTTTTTAATATATATTTTCTTTTTTCATTTTATTTGTTTTATAAATTTGTTTGGAAAAATAAATAAAAACCAATGCACCTAATCATGCATTAGAAAGACAATAGCAGTCACCAGACTGACACCATGCACGTGTTTTCAATTAAGCTATCATTGTAACATAAAATGACCTGTGTCTCAAAATGTATTATCAAGCAACTGGAAAACTGTCTTGTGTGCTCACAAAAGCCTGAGTAGACATTAAAATAATTCCTTTAATTCCCCATGAAGCAGCTTTGAGTCCATTTCCATGCCTTCGCTTACAGTGAACAGGGTTGGGTGCTAACGAGTGATCTTTGCTTCTTTTTACCTTTTTTTAATTCTGTGGTGCTGAGGGCAACTTTTCATCCTGTACAGTGTACAGGACGGTGCGTGTGTTGTATAAAGGCCAAAATACCCTTGAGGATTCTCTTTGCTGTGATTATGGGATTATTTGGTGGTGCCGACAGTTCTTGGCTATCCCTCACTCCTCTTACATCACCATTATACCAAAGATAACAAAACAATGCCCTCTCTCAGTTATTACCAGCGCAGATAATTTTAGTTGGGCATAGTGACAGCGGGAGGGCCTCATACATAACAAGCTAAGACACTCATTTCTGAAATGATTTAATCATATATATACTTTTTACAGCTTTGAATTTATCTACCAACATATCCGTCTTTGAATTTCATTTTCAAAGGTGTGTGTGTGTGTGTGTGTGTGTGTGTGCGCGTGTGCGCGTGTGCGCGCGTGCGCTAGCCTGGCCTCTTTGAGACCTGTGTTAGCCTCTTATACTCGTCTTGCCATCCCCCGCTTGTGATTTATAAACCTTCTCAGTGCAAACGGGTCATAGCAGACCTCAAAGGGCCCGGGGGCAATGAATCACCCAGCCAAATCAGGATCTAGTTGCTCTGTGAAGGAGACACTGAAGGGGATTTAGGGAAAAGTGGCCTTCATTAGTGCCACATGAGCCTCTCTGCTGCTGCTGGGGAGAAAGAGACAAAGAAAATAAATATCTGTACATTGTGTTTGAGCTGCATTCAGAGTATGCAATGCCCTCTCTATTTTTGGAGAGAGGACATCGCAGACTCTGTGACCTATCGCTGTGTAGAGGGCAATGGTGGTGTCAGACTTATTTTAAAAGCTTGTGGGACGTTTTTTCTTTTTTATCACCAGGTGCCTCAAGGAAGGACCAGCCGTCATTCACGCTGAAGCAGGTGAGCTACCTGTGTGAGCGCCTGCTCAAAGACCATGAGGAAAAGATCCGGGAGGAGTACGAACAGATCCTCAACACAAAACTTGCAGGTAACAATTATGTGAATCTCTACTGTATGCTAACTATAGCTGAACAAACAAAACATAAAAGACCAAACAAACTGAAGTTATTGCTCTTATTGGCATTAGAACAGCACTTTTCCTCTGAATTGAAAGCACCCCATTGTAAGATGTGAAATGGTGAAGTCAAAGTTGATATTGCTCCAGCAACAGGAAGCCTGCTTGACATTATCTGTGCAATTAGCAATGCCTTTCGCTCAGTTGCTTCAAACTGTTGTGGTAGAGGCTTCTGAATGCCAAGGTTGTAAATGGGTGTGGAATGAAATTGTGGCATGGTACTTGAAACAAGCAAGTGATGAAAAAATGTGTAATTGTGTTTAGTAACTGATGCAAGACGCATTCTGCATTCATTCCTCTGAACCATCTGCAGTTTGATTCTGTGGTGGTGGACTTGGTACTGTTTTACACTACTAACTCCTCTCTTAACTGTTCTTTTTCAGAACAATATGAATCTTTTGTGAAATTCACACAAGACCAGATCATGCGAAGATATGGTGCCCGGCCTGCTAGTTGTAAGTATTGCAAGCAACTTTTTTTCTCATCAATTTGGTAAATATGTAACTATCAAATCCTACAGAAGCATTGCAGTGCTTCCCTATTTGCATTCAATTCATCATTATGAATGCGTCATGTCCAGTTTACACACTTGACCGACGGTCCAGACCCATTGAAAGAGAGACACTCTGAATTTTTCACGTTACTTCAGCAGTTTTTTTCTTCTTTTGTTTTTTGTTTATCTCTGAGCACGCCACACACAAACAAATGCTAAATCAACTGCCGTTTGCTTATAACGATAAATGTTAGAATATTATGTGAATATTCTCCGTTTACAATGGAAATCTATGGGTCCTACTACTAGGCATACTCACTACACATTGTGCTTACCTGATCATTTCGGCAAGCGTCTGCATATGAAATCAAGTTACATGATTAACCCATGAACACAGTTGCACAATGGAGTGTAATTTTCAAACTTCGTTTTTGTAACATCTTGCATACAAAAGGATAGAAGGCCACTGTGACACCAGTCAAAGACTCTTGACATCTATTATTTTTAGGGCAAATAATGGTAGTAATCAGTTTCACTGCCACTGCTACAACTTCAACCTAGGGGAAAGCCTGAATTTGATAGATTTTTGCATTAAATGTTCTAAGTTGAGATGTGTAATATTTTTTTCTTCAGTTTAATCTATATTTTATACGTTCAAATTAAGATTTAGAAAAATGTCAAGGAATTTTTTTTATGGTTGATGTCGAGGTATTTGGTAAAAAAGACATGATTTTTGATTTTCCACATTTGGCCAGGTCTATGATCTTCTGTGTCCTGTTTTATTCCAGACCGCAGCACTCATCCATTATTCAATTCCTCTGTTTCAGATGTCTCTTGAACTCCCATCGACGAGGTCCCAGCTTGTCTCTCACAAGATGGCTTCTCTTCTACTGCCCCCATCCTCCACTCAATTTTCACTTCAGTTTTATCTCCCTTTTGTTATTATTATTATTGTTTTTTCTTTTTTTTCCTTCCACTCTCAAGCTGTTTGGGTGCCATGGTTTTATCCACATTTTTTAAATCCAAAACTGAGTTCTTACTTAAACTGTTGCTGCTGGCCAAAACTTAGAAGAATCTGAAAGATTTAAAAAGAAATTATGTAAAAAGCCCCACATCCCTTTCCTCTTCTTGATAGGCTCTGTCTGGAAATCTTAAAGCAGATTTTGTGTCAATCTCTTGCCAGTGCTGTAGAAAAAGCTTGGCTAATGTGATCGTTCTGTATTAGCCTACCTTCAAGCACTGCCACACTGCAGCAGTTGTATTGATAGCTCCTGCTTTTCACATTCTCCCACTCTTTTTTTTTTAAACTTTTTTTTCCCTCGAACACTTTACCTGAGAATGTGGATTTTTTGTTTCCCTTTTGAAAAAAATAAAACTTCTGTGATTAAATCCCATGTTGTCAGTTTATATGAAAATATTGTATTATTAAAATGGCTGCTTGCAATGGTTATTACGGTAAACATATTTTTACACTGGTTGTCAATTCCCTGTGGAAAGTCCCTTTCATGTAAACTATTTCATGAAAATCTGAAAAGGACATCATTGGCTTTGATCAATGTTTTAAGAGACGTGGTGTTATGGTACCACCTGCTGGTAAGACCTTAAAGGGTCTCTGAGAAATAAACTGAAATATTTTAACACTGTTTTATTATATCATTGGGTGATGATAACAGTATTATTCAATATTTCTGTTAGCCCCTCCTGTGCTCAGCTTTGTGTGTTTGTAGCACGGAATGTGATGATCTGATTGGCTGATGTATGATTGATGTAGGCCTACTGTAGTAGGGTGACCAGATCCAAACTGTTCATTTGAAGGACAGAAGTATTGCATGTGTGGGACAAGTGGGGAAACGGGACGGAATTCAAATAGAGCAAAAATAGCAGATCTACAAGCTCAAAACGTGTCGCACTGGGACACGTTTTGAGCTTGTAGATCGGCTATTTTTGATACAACAGCACATGCATGTTTTCTGGAGTGAGTGTGGAAATATAGTGGTCCTCTCCTCTCCACCACTGCTTTAGCCTACAGGGGAAGAGCTTTACAACAGAAAGACAACTATTAGGGGACTAACTATTAGGGCATTTCAATACTGATGCCTGCCTGCCAGTCACAATGTGGGACAGGGTCTCAATTTGTGGGACGCCTGAAAAGTCTTGGAAATGAGGGACTGTCCCACGCAAAGAGGGACATCTGGTCACCCTAGGTGTAGGCCTTAACTATGATGATAAGAGCTGGATTTCGATTTTTGAGGGGTGCCCTATATGTCCAGCTTTGAGGGTCTGTGTAAACAGTACACAAACATTGAAGACAAG
>OOFJ01038161.1:6697-19248 GCA_900323375.1 Benthosema glaciale
CAGAGGTTTTCCTCTCCCTTTTTTTCATAAAAGAGGAAACTACAAACAAAGAACAATGATTAGCCGTTGGAAGTGACCCATGAAAGCGCAAATCAGCCACTTGACAGCTCAGCAATGGACATACAGACCTGCTGAAATATGGATCTGAGGAAGAATAACAGGGGGGCTTATCCAATTAGGGAAGAGATATTAAGAAGAGTGTTAAGTTCACCCACCCCCACGTTCATCTCTCTCCTCCTGGCATTAGATAATCCCTTCTGCTTTGATTGCCCTATTCTGCCAACTCAGTGGGTTCACTTCAGACACCTCCATATGTGTAACGTCACTAACGTGCAACATATTGTTAAAGCTGGCAGCCATGACAGTCTTGCATTGTTTCAGAAGCAGTTTACCACTTCATGCTGGAGGAATGAGACCACAATGTGTTGTGTGAACTATACAGAAGAAAAAGGATACTAAGGGAGGCCAAGAACTGTGCCGACTGCTGAGGGGGTGGTTTACTAATCCACTACCGTCTTTTTTTTAAAAGCAACCTTGGCTTTGGAGCACCCCCCCCATTCAATCAACCACCTCCACTGAAGGAGCACCCAGCAACAGGATTAACAGGTTGTCATGTGGGTTAGCATTGAAAAAAGAGGTACTTGCTGCTTCTAGACAGGCTGTACTGCACACGTTGCAGAACACCTCAGTGTGAGTATGTGAGTGAAATAGTCTCTCCTGGCCCCAAGGAAGGCAGGCCCACATTGCTGTAAGCCTGTCCAACCTGAAACACCAGGCCCACTCAGCAGCCGACAGCCGTTGACACCAACTAGATTCACGAGACAGTTTTCCTTTTTGGAGCTTGGCGTTGGGAAGCTTATGTGTAAACACAAAGGGCAATTGTCTTTTCGTTTCTCTAGTTGGATGTAAACACATAACATTTTTCCATTCCATCTTTGGCCTGCCGAGATGCTGATGCATCTCTCCAACGTTCTAGTAAATATTTGCATTTCTTGTTATGCTTCTGTTCTTTGTGTCAGAGAGAGTATGACAGTTCTTTATCTGTCTCAAAGAAATGTCATCCCTTAATGGAGAGAGTCAAGACATCAAGCAGTTCCTTCATCAATTAGGAGCAGCCATGGCCAAGAATCAAGTTATGGTCAATGCTGTGACCTCCACAGTTGCCTCTAGATCAGATGACAACATGTAGGTCACAGACGTGCTCCTCTCAATTATCATTTTCTATCCAACCACTTAACCAGACCTTCCAAAGACACTACTCTGTTTCCCCTGGGAGTCTGGGACAGTCCTCACTATTGAGAGAAACTGAGTCAAAGGAAAACTGTCTCACTGACCATCTGAGGGGGTGGTGGTGTGGTGTTGCAGAAGGCAGGGTGCAAAATAAAGTAGGCCTACTGCTCTAATAGCACGTGTAGCCAATTAGATCGTTTTAGGTAGAACCGACGTCATTCAAAAACCAGTGATTTGTTGCTTGGAATGCTAAGACTGAAAGTGAGCAGGGTGGACCATTACACACAAAAAAAATCACCATCACCATATAAAGCAGTGAATTGAGGTCTTTAGTCTACATGCACGTCGCACACACACCTCCAAAATGATAAGCTGTACTGTACAGTTCAGTCACGGGCCAGTGTGTGTGGAGGGCAAGTTTGTGGATGTAGCGCTTTAGGGGGGGTTGGGGGGGGCATAGACATATGTCGAGATATAATCTCCTTAAGTCTTAGTTGTCCATCAACTCGTGATCCCTCATCCTCATTAAGCTAAAATAACAGCCAGTACGGCAAACGACCTGCCTGTGAGTCACTTCAATATTAGACTAGAGACACCTCGATGGAGAGGATTCATTTCTACAAGCATCTGAATGATGATGATTAGCCAAAAAACGCAACTAGTTGTTAGTTGCGTTGCGTTTTCTGGCTACACATGTTGCCCCCTCCAAAAAAACCAAAAACGTCACATTTTTTTATACAAACATTACATTACTGGCTGCGCCCATCAAGTTGACAAACATACAGGCGACACCACCAGAGTTGTGACGGAGCAGAGACAGAGAGCACGCGCCCCGCTCCGTCTCAATCTTATGACAGACATTAGTGGAATCATGATGGTGACTTCTTTTTTTTTCCTCCCCTGCTGCTACTTACAAAGCCATATCCTCTGGATTTCCCGGTCTGTCTGTCCGTTATCACCACAGCCTCGTCTATGTCCCCGAAGGCTTCGAAGTATTTCCTCAAGGAGGCATCGTTCGTGTGGTAAGGCAAGCCACCCACGAATATCTTGGTGAAAGTAGTGTCTTTCTGAACGCCCGTATTGGGATGCATGACTTCTAGGGCTCCGTTCATGAACTGGTGTAGAAGCATTGGGTCACCCCGGGAACGCAACACAAAACCAGTTGCTTTAAAAAGAAAAAAAGAAATGAACCACTCAACTTCCCAGCATCAATAATAAGGCACCGTGAGTGATAGGGCAGTAATAGCGTGTGTTTATAGGTTTCGTTTCGTTTGTCCTTCTGCGTTGCAGTCCTTAAAAAGTTGTGGCAAACCTGATGACATCTATCTAGCTACGCATCACGCTGCTTCAAAATAGCACAGTCTGTCAGTCACGTCAAAACCGGTTGCCTCTGTGAGGAAGTGTTCCGGGAAGTTTTTATACTCCGGCACTTTGACCACGCCCACCGCCGACTCTTGGCCAATGATCAACAGAATCTGAGGTGACAACTGGGGCAGAGCCCCTCCCCTGGCCCCGCCCACCAGCGTTCTCGTGCACCTGCTTTTGTCCTTTACGACACAAAGAAAAGCTTCTGCTGTTGCTGTTGTATCGTGTCCAGAAAGCGCGCCTCTCAGGAACGTTACATTGCGCTGCAATAAAAATAAGTTATTGTCTCTCTCGCCAGTAATAGTGTCTGCTGCTACTACGGTGACTTTACGTTTTAAATGAATCAATAGAAAAACAATTAAACCATTTCAAAAAGTGTTATATCTTCCCGTCACTGAACGCCTATCAGAACTGTTTTAGGCTAGATAAACCAGCTAAAACCAAATTACTGCGACGCACATGGATTTGAGCCTTATTACAAAAAAAAAGTACGGTACGTTATTCTTTTATAATATCTGTGATTGTGATAGTGACTTTGACTTGTTCAACCCAATTAAAGCACGGACTATTTTGATATAGCTTCAACTGTCTGTGATCGATGATTTTTATGACACAATCACTGATCATGTCATAAAAAATACTGTTATTTGCTCTAGCATCCATGAACCGCAGAGAAGGCAAATAAGTTGGCATGATCCTCCTTAGCAACATATTACCCTAACAGTAAAGTTTCACAACATTGTCACTTATTCAAAAAATAACCTCAGTCAGTCAGGACCCAAAGCATAGAACATTCTAGTCCAAAGCGATTTAAAGATTGTGTCAAACTTGCTTCTAGTTACCAGATACATCAAGCCAGGGCCATTTATGTTCTGTTGGAACCAGGACACTGGTTCCAGCACTTGACTTAAAGGGGAATTCCACCCATTTTCAATATTTTACTATGTCATTAATATACCTTAGAGATGTTGTGTGGAAATAATAAAAGTTCCCCCATTCTGTGTTTCCTAGAAATGGAGGTCTGGAAAAAAAAACATCATTGACATGGTGAATCACATCTTGATGTTATCAAGATGTGTAAATGATTTTTTTCCCCTAGTAAAATGTTGAAAATGGGTGGAATTGCCCTTTAACTCTAGAACAGAATCTTGCCAAAAATATTGATAATGCCCTGGTTGTAAAATAAAAGAACCCACACTGTCTACTCTGGGTTGCTAGCTCCATCAGAGAACTAACCAACAGTACACCTTCCCAGTTCTTCTCACCCTCAGTTCCTTGGAGTTCCACTGCTAAGTACCCAGTGCCAGGCTAACAGTGAGGTGACATCCTAATGACCTCAATAAAAAAGGGTTTTAATTCACACTTTCCTCTGTATGAGCTGGTTCACTTCTCACACCGACTCATTCATACCCTTCCGATAAACTCCCCAATCCGCAACCCTTTCCCTGTAAAATACCAGCATGAAGAATTAAATTGCCCCTGCTTTGATCCTGTCCGTCTACTCTACTCCCTGACCACCTCTAACAGGTTGCCAACAGGCCCAGGCAGGGTCACTACTGTCTCCTGAGAGAATGCGCCATCTGCTGGGGGACTAGGGTGAAAACACACAAAAACACACCATCATGGTTGCTGTTCAAGGTTTATCCATTTCATCCCATGGTGAATTTGATGTACAGGAGTGAAGAAATGTACAGGCAGCAGTGATATGACAGAGACCCTGGTACATTAAACAAAGCATGCACAACACAGTTCCCCAAGAAAATTCCCAATGAACACTTACCGTACAAATAACCACAAAGCTTTCCTTATTAACCCACAGACTCCCTCAAGTTGGAACCAACGTATAAAGACTAAGAGATTATTATTATTTATTATTTCACATATCAATTTTAGTAATGGAACCACAGAGTAACAGCAATCAGAGAATGTAAAGTCTTTGGAAAGCTGTAGAAAAAAATAAAGAGCTGAACAAGATAAAAAAAACAAAATAAAACATCCATATTCATGACAAAATAAGCCCCCGACCCCCTTTCCACAATGACCTCTGAGACAAATGGTCATGCAGCTGTCATCAACGCTGGGTTGGGTAAGCCACTCTGATTGGTCCATGCATGGAACATGGCATCACGGCATTGGTCCAGGTGTTTGCCAAAAGGAGGGAGTCTCTGTCTTGAGCATTTACACACAAACTAAAGCAGCAGGTCTTCCATGTTTCCTCACAGGAGATGCCGAGAAGATGCAAATCGGCATGGTGAATCTAGAGACAGGAGGGAGAAGTCGGTCACAAAGAGCAGCTTCAAAGTTTTTTTTTTTTTTTTTCTTCATTTTATTTCTGAAATGTCTCATTCTTCAACGATACCGACAAAAATAATATCAAGCTCAATTAATAGAAAAATATACTAGTGTTCCTTCAATTACAGCCTATATTTGCTCTACAGTCAAATCATATTCATTCTCCATTCAATTGATCACAAAGTGCATAAAAGCCTATACATGTATTGAGGAATGCACAGCAAGTCCTCACCACCACAAGTTTTAAAATTCAAATTCTGTCATACTATTGTCCAAAGCAAACAACCGTATTACAGAAAAACCTGGGTTCTACAGGCGCACATACTGTAGTGTAGAGCTTGTAATGTGGTGTTCACAGGGGCATATGCCTGTGTCACATGTGAACAAGCTACAAAGCTGCTGTAAAAGATAGAAAGCTACAAATTGAAGCTGAGCTGGGTTCAACTTCCAGATGCAAAGCAACATGCTGGATTGTTGTAGTTATTTCTCAATCTCCCCTGCCAGCCAGCGCACCTCCGACACACGTCACCACAAACGCACGCTTGATGACGTCAAAGACCGTATGAACAGACATACAAAAGTGACAAATATGCTTGTGATCTTTGCATAATGCCTCACTGCCATCACGCTGCAAACCTTGACAATTTTTCAATCAAGTCAATGTGGCAACAATCTCAGAAAATAATATTCTAGCTGTGGCTCTACACAGCAGCACTGAAATTGGAGCCACGCCACAATTCTTTCTCACTACCAATTATTCATAATATGCCAGGGTAGCCTGACACAAGGGTACTGAGTAAACACTGGCAGGGTCAGGCTCTGTCTGGGAAAACCGTGGTCTCCAGGTTCATGGACAATAACTGCCCTTTTCTCACCATTTCTTGTTCCGAGGCTTGAGTTCCTCAGCAGCGTTCCGAAGGAATATGTAGTTCTTCTTCTGGGGGTTGTAGTACTCATGCCCCTGGAGAATAGAATAGTACAGAGTGGAATATAAAGTAGAGTAGACTTCCATAAACTACAACCTAAATATCTAGTGAAATATGAGTCCTCTCTGTATATCATTATCATAACTCTTACCTTGGACCAGTCATAGCTGGAGGCATAGGCAAATATGTTGCCGTTGCTGTTGAAACAGCAAGCGGTAATAGGCTGGTCTAGCTGCTCGGATGTCTTCAACTTGGTGCGGGCGTCTTTGTCCCAAAAGCTGAAGCGTCCGTCAGAGCCCACAGTGGCCAGCGTACCGTGGACAGGGTGGAAGGATATGGCATTTACCTGACGAAGATTGAGGGCAGAAAATGTTAAAATACAATGAAATAACAAAGTGAATGTTGCTTTAACATAGTGAATGTATAATAGGCTCATTATAGGCTACATGACACACATAATATATTTTATTATTATATGCAATTCAGAAGTACACACACACACACTTCGAAGTTCACATTCTTTTCTTTTAAGATTTATTTTGGGGATTTGTATGCCTTTATTATTTATAGGACAGTAGGCTGTCAGGAAATGGGGAGAGAACGATGACACGCAGCAAAGGCTGTCGGGATTGGGACTCAGACCGACGACATTCCCAAAGTTCACATTCCACTAAAGCTACACCATGTAACTTCTTTTTTGGTGAACATGCTATTTTGACCATTCTATACAGGTAGAGGATGTTAATAAATTAAAAATATAATGTTAATACAATATAACTAACGACTGCGGTGGCTGTATTCAATCTCCCTACTCTTCAACTGAGAAATGTAAAGGTGCTTTCCCACTGATTACATACAAAATAAATTAAAAACATTAAAAAAAATACATTGATATATGAGACACAGAGGTGTATGCAACGCGTAGAGCCCACCAGCACCTAGTGCATTACAACATGTACGTAGCACCTAAATGGGTTAAAAGACACGACTTGGCACAACGTTGCATCGAGTAACACGAACGAGGCAACGGAACGCAAACGTATATTTGCTGCCTCCAGCTGGAAAATCTCAACTGAGGCAACGTTTGCTTACCCCTCGCCGACCGAGAACCAGCGACACGCGAAAAGACGGCACACAAGTCCAAAATATGCAGCTTTAAATTGACTTGTAAGACGTTGACCAGTTTTCTCTATGAGAAAACACCTGTCTCTTCTGTAATCCAATAAGCACAAGTGTGGAATGTTTAAACATCTGTTACTGACCAAGTATTATGCAGCCTCATTTAATTTCAGCTCATCAGCTATCAACAGTAAAAGACAAGTACATATCAACTAAACAACTCCTGACAATATTCTGATGAATTGTAGTTTACATCAACTTTTTTCCTTTATATTCATGTTAATAGATATAAGTAATAATGATAAATGGTTCCTTTCAGTGTAACACACCAACCTTACTGGGATTGATTCCTAGTCTAGTCTACCCAGTCGACTCTACACAGTATATGCACCTGTTAATTCTTATATTCATATTTCAAAAGAACACCTAAATTCAGAATGCATCCTGCGATTTAGTAAGTACACAGTAACGAATACAATGGTCACAAATAATGGTTATGTTGATAATGTAAATATTAAGTTTTAATCTAATTTCAGTCACTTTTCCTCAAACAATATCATAACCAGCAGGCTCAGAATGCAAGGGCCACTTACAGCATAGATGTCCTGTGGGGTGGCTGTGTTGGTTCCATTAGACCTGTGGCACTTGAAGGTGAAGTTGTCCTTGGCGCTGTTACAGTTGAAAGACATGTAAAAATTCTATACAAATATGTGATGAAATATACTAATTTACCAATTTAAGAGGACCAATAGATCCATGTAAACATTAACAAAGTAAAATCCATTATTATTTTTTAGAAGTTGATCCCAAGTCGGCACTTACGGGTTGGGAGGGCTTATATAATGGATGGCCACTCGGCCCTCAATGCTTCCCAGGGCAAAGCCTGTGGGCTTGTTCTGCTTGTCCTTGAAGATGGCTACGCATCGGTGCTGCAGGGTGGACGCATACAGTAAACAGGTCAAAGGCCTTTCATGCATAAACAGCAGCTGTCTTAAGGATTGCCTTTGTGCTTGGCATGGTTTCAAGGACAACGAATTAATTGGGCTTTATACTAATATAAAAGGATAACAGGCTGGACAACGTACAGAAAAGGAAAAAAAACTAAACGCTGTTCACCTGGTGCTTGAGAGGAGAGTCTATTCTGCGAAACTCTGAGGGCTGGTTCTCTAGCTGGTAGACAATCAGTCCTCTCTCAGCTGTAGCCACCACTGCCATGGGGTACACCTAGAAATGAATTAAATGACACTTGACAACTTGCCAGGATCATGCTATGCTTAATGCTTTGTACAACCACATCCCTCACCCAAAACAAGTGCATTTTAACTACAAAAAAAAGAAGAAAATACCATTTTGTTTATTTGTCTTTTCAACTTACCACATCTGCACAGTAGCTTCTCTCTGGCATCGGCAAAGACATCATGGGGTTAGGAGAGCGGGTGTCCCAGAACTAAACAAGGAAACACAGATCAGACTCATGCCCCTGAAGATGCAACAGGTTTAGTTTGTAACAGTGATGTGATGATAGGGGGTATCTAAACAACTGCTTATGTCTGGTCACAAAAGACTATGAATCACATTCACCACCACGCATGAAACAATTAAGGGCAGGTCCAGGACACATCAGCCGAAATATAGGACTGAGCCACTGGAGCATCATAGACTATTGTATGTATTTGTTTACCATAAAAATGCGCACGCACGCACGCACGCACACGCACACGCACACGCACACACACACACACACACACAATTTTTAACCAAACCATTATTGCAATTAGCAATTTAGCAAAAATGCTTAGTACACAAGACCCTACATTATATTTTAGTTGTGGATTTGGTTTTCCAAGGGCTTTACAGATGCGACAGATTATAATACAGTATACCCTTTACGCAGAGCAGTAACTAGACAGAAGCTTGTACTGTACCTTCAGTGTTTTGTCCCAGCTCCCTGTCATGATACAGCTGTAGTTGGGGGCTTTGATCCAGTGGATTGATTTGATTGGGCCATCATGCTGAAACGAGAATGACAGATAAACTGGTTCATAATCATAATTAAGTTGCACACTTCACTTATTTTGAGCTGCCATCTAAAATGGTAAATGGTGCATTTATATAGCGCCTTTATCCAAGGCGCTTTACATAGATTGTGCATTACATTCACCCACTGATGGCAGCGGAAACCATACAAGGCACCTACTAGCACATCAGGAGCAATTAGGGGTTAAGTGTCTTGCTCAAAGACACAACACTAGCCGCGTCGGGGGAGCCCGGGTTTGAACCGGCAACCGCAACCTGTCACTCTACCCCTGAGCCACCGCCGCCCCCCGAATCTAAAGTCTAACCTGTGCAATCTGCATCGCCTGGTTGCTGTTCAGGTCCCACATCTTGGCTGTCTTGTCACAGGAAGCTGTGAAAACCTTACTCCCATCCTGCTCAAACAGAACAACATAACGGTGAGACTGGATACAGTGCAATGGATGGCTCATTAATCATGCATGTTTCTTTAGATGCTACGATGACAGATGATGAATGACAAGTCTCACATCGCTCCAACAGACGTCTAGCACTGGCCCAGTGTGCATCTGCTGTGCCTTGGGGACGGTCTGTCCATTGTCCTGCACCTCCCAGCACCGCACCTAAGGTAACAATTTACAATTTAGGCATTTAGCAGACGCTCTTAATCCAGTGCGATTTACATAAGCATGAACAAAATAAAAAGCAAAACATCATATACATACAAAGAAGTTAATGTGAATCAACCACAAGCTAAGAACGTCACAGTAGAAAAGACTATACAGGCTTAATTATACTATGCATATATACTGTGCTATGTTTACATGAAATGTTATAGGGCTACATAAACTGCTATCTGAGTCTACATAAAATGCCATCTAAGATACAGGTAAGATGATATACAGTACTGACTGAGTACTAGTAAAATCACACCCGTGTGAAGTGAGGGGCACTCTTATCATCGTACCTCATTAGCCGATTTGCTCAGACACATGACGTAAAAGTTATGTACATAGGAAGCCCCTAAAAAAATATAATGTTTGTTTAAAGTGCTGTAAACAAACATTAAAATTCCATAGACTTGGCTGCCATATGATGTAATTTCAAAGTCCAGTTCTCAATGTGTTCAGCTCATTGCACTCACATCATTGGCCCATGACCCCCCAATGAGGAAATTGCCTGGCATGGTGGGAGGGCTGAAAGCCAGG
Organism: Benthosema glaciale; assembly: GCA_900323375.1. NCBI lineage: Eukaryota > Metazoa > Chordata > Actinopteri > Myctophiformes > Myctophidae > Benthosema > Benthosema glaciale. Next base: position 16,851 of record OOFJ01038161.1, read on the forward strand.
CAGCTGATGCTGTCATCTGGTGGAGAAGTCACTTCGACATCCTGCAGCACAAAATAGGCTCCAGTCAGATAAATGAGAACGGCAAGCTAACCAGTAAGTAACCACACTGCTTTTTTTTTGATTGATTGAATACTTTCTTATATGACATGAAAACAGCACAAGTACAGTCGTACCCTTGGTCTAAAAGGATAACCCTCTAATTTCTTGTTTCCAGTCGGTTATATGTATTCAATTCATCATCATCATCATAGCATAGAAATAACACCAAAATACAATATCAACAACAAATCATGTAGTTTTTGGTCATTTCTACAAAGGGGGACTGTGGTGACGAGGCAGGTCTACATTTTTGGGAAGCGCATGCCATTTTGGAGTATATATCACAATCACATAACTTACAGTACCTTCATAGGATTATGGCTGTCTGTCGTCGTGCTTCCAAAGACACCGGTCCCTCCTGTTCCGAACCCAGTACTTGCCCCAAATAAACTCATGTTGGACCAACCAGTAACCTAAAGCAAGGGAAGACACTTATAAACCACATCTGCAGGGTAAATGACCATGTTACAACACATTACTAGTTGAGGTAGACATTGTTTTGTTCCATCCGTCTTGTCAGGTTGTTAAAGATACAGAATTTGTTCATTCAAAATTTGTTAAAAGTGTTACATTTGATTTGAGGATGTAAACATTCTAGCCACATAGTCTGTAACTAATCTGTTGCTGTATTTATTTTAGTCATAAGAGTTGATAGTTGAGCAATCAATTATATAGAGTAGACCATAAAACAAAAAAATATGTCTTAACTGCTAAGTTTTATTTCTAGAGTTTGGGTCACTGATTCTGCCTATAGACCTAGAATCAGAATGCCTATGATACAATTCAAATACTTCGTACTGTCATGTATGGGACAACAGAGACAATCAAGGGCTAATTCTGCCTAAAGCCCTTTTTTGATGTTCCTTTGACACTAAAAGCTGATCACGGTCTGTAGGGTCAACTTAGCTCTGGTCCATAGCTCTACTGCTTCAGGCAGAATCACAGAAGCAGTAGAGCTATGGACCAGAGCTAGGGTCAACTCAGCTGGGTAAACAGCTCAGATATTAGGTCAGGAATCTTAAGATATAAGATATAGAGTATGGTTATTGTTATGTTGAATGCAGCAGGACTCTCACAATGATTTGGTTAAGGTTCTGCAGTGTCACACCATAATAATATCATCATGCACTGCTTTCACTGGACTGAGACTAGTTATTCTTGGGGCCTGTGTGGCTGTGCTGTCAACAAGGTAGCATTGTAAGCAAATAAAGCCGCAACATTCACTGTACACTTCACAACAAGCAAGCTAACACTGGCTATTTTAACGATGAACTGGAGTGGCACATCATACATGGACCCTCACATCACAACCAGTGCTGCTGGATTGTGTGGTTATTTTGTCTTATCTACCGTATATATATCTATGTTATCTACAGCCCACTGAACACTCCAGGCACCGCTGGCTGCGGTGCTCACATTCGATTGGTTTACTTATACAGGCAGTAGTTATCACACAGCGTTCGTTATTATGCAGTTAACACCGCTGGACATCATTCTATAACATAGCATACTAATTAGATGCAATATACGTACCGCAAAACGTGTGCGTAAATCTCAGCAATTTCAATAAAACAGATAAATAGTACCACAATTATCCGGCGCGACAAACCTGCGGCGCATGCGTCCTATAATCTGTCGCGGATGGATGACGTTTCGTTGCCAATGGGGGGTGGGGCACAGAGGCAGGGGGCTGGCCCCGCCTGGCCCGCCTGCCTCTGATTGGCCTACCGACACTGCTCTGACCAGAGGTTACTCCGTGGTGAGAAATAATACAATTTAAGAGAATGACAGCTTGGTACACGCGTCACGCGCGACAGAATGCTCAATGCAGCCGTAACTAAAGTTTTATTTTTGTAGAAGAGGCAAAGTAATATTTATGCCGTTTTGCGCAATTTTGATTCACGCGTCTGATACAGTTGAATTGATTGATTGATTGATTGATTGATTGATTGATTGATTATTTGATTGATTGATTGATTGATTGATTGAAATTACAGTACATTTCAAGTACAACTCAATACAGGACTGAAAACTGTGAGTGGGACGACACTATAAAGCATTTCTACTTGTTTACACTAGGGCACACCATGTTCATTTCATCAAGACATTTAGAGACGTACATTCACTTCTGTGTAGCCAAAAGCAGGAAATCATAGTGGAGGTAAAAAATATACAATGAGGGGGAAAAGGGTGGGGGTGCCTGAAACATCCAGCGCACACACGCACTGTCGCACACACACACACACACACACACACACACACACACACACACACACACACACACACACACACACACACA
>OOFJ01038185.1:6317-17153 GCA_900323375.1 Benthosema glaciale
GGGAATGTTTGTCCACACAGTGCATGCACACATATGCGCATGTGTCAGTCAGTGTCTGACGTTGAGTGAGTTACAACCCTTTTCACCCCACCCATGTCCCTTTGATGGAGAGATTTATGGTTATATTGTGGCTGGCAGGTTGGCTGTATGTGAGCGTGTGCATGCCATAGGCACGTGTCTGTCTGTGCTTGGCTACTTAATTTTGTCTGGCCTTCTTGGCATGTTTCTTTGCTGAGTGTAATCAACAGAAAATGTGTTTATAATAGGTATAATTTACCTTCTGTCATTCAGTAGAATAAAGAGAGGCAATAGACTTCATCACTTTGCTGTAATTGACCAAACATTAAGTCACTCCTTTATACATTACACTACCAAGTTCTGATATCTCACCCTCAACTGTTTAAAAGAATGTGTGTTTATTTCAAATATTTGATTTAATAACATAATTAACGATACGATACGATTGTAAGCAAAATTACTAACTTTCTGTGCCCTGTCTGTGTGAGAGACACGTCTCACACACACAGACACACACACAGACACACGTGTCGTGTCAGTGAGATGTTTAATATGCAGAGACGAGACAGAGAAGGGACATTAATGAGGCGGGGCATCGCCAGGGCGACGGTAGAGGTCGTGACCTCATGGCCGCAACGCCTGGATGGCCTTTATGATAGAGCTGGCCAATTAGAGAAGAGCGCGTGCGTGCGTGCGTGCGTGCGTGTGTGTGTGTGTGTGTGTGAAGCTAGTTTTGGTATTCAGGACGTAGAGCGTGACTTCATGTTCTTTATGGACATTTAAGTGGAGCAATGTGAGAGTGAAGCTGTATTTCTGTTTAGCAGCAGACCATGTTAAGGAGAACTCATTGTTTTTCTCCACCTTCATGCTAGTAGGCCAGACTACCGCTGTTGGTGACCAGTCACTGGGAGCAGCCAGCCGAAACTGGGCCACACTGGCCCTCTGCTCGGACCACATATTATGCACTGCAGTCGCTTTCCTCATATGACACAAGGAAAAATTACAGAACAGCATGGCGACATGTACACACGAGTGACCGTCTTGTAACGGGAACACACCATGTTCAATCCCAGCTCGCTCTGCAAAGCCCCCTCTTTACATGACAAACAGCAGTGACCGCAGGATGACCCAGGGGTTACGGCTAGTGTTCTTTTCATTGAAAGGTTGCTGGTTCAATGCTCAGTGCTCACACTAGTAAGTTTGGCCAGCAGTCCTGTTGTGTCTCGTTAGTGCCCTTGTGTGCAAGAGTACTAGATGCAAGGCAAGGGTTTTGTCACTCACTCGAGTCGTATAAGTGCAAGCAGCAAAATGTTGATTTTGACATTTTCCACAATAATAATTCTGGATGTAAAAAAAGATATTCTCTCTCTCTCTCTCTCTCTCTCTCTCTCTCAGATGCAATATAGATATTGTGTTGCAATAATAAATCACAAAATAAAATACCTACAAGTTGACACTCACGCAAGAATCAAGTTTGGCAAGCAAAACTAATGTGTGACAAAGTGTGAATTTACAGCATTGATGTGTCTCCCTGACTTTTTGTAAGCATACTCATTACTTAGACAGGTTGCTAGCTAGTAGGCATGTAACGATATATCGCGATATATCGATATTAATTCCCGGCGATATGTATCGATTTAATAAATAAAAAAAAAATCAAAAAAAAAATGAAATGTGAGATTTAAATCATATGCCATCACATTCAAAAGTGCTTTTGGAGAGAAATGAGACGGTCTCCATGCAGTCACTTTCGGTATAGTGCAGAGGGGAGCTGTGTGTGACTGTGCCCAGGTGATGCTCGTTGATGCTCATTAATAATCAAGGAAGGCAATTATGTTTCTGCACTGTCAAATAGGTCTACATATACTGTATGTCATCAAGATGTCATCAAAGAAAGCTTTTTTGTGTTTAACTCGAGCTAGGTTCTAAATGAGAAAGCATGCTTGCACAGTAATTTTACATGAAAAGTAATGGTACTTTTGAAATGTAGTTTGTTTAAAATATTGTGAAAAATTGTATCGTGATGCGTATCGTATCGTGAGTTGAGTGTATCGTTACATGTCTAGTTGCTAGCAATTTAGGCATTTAGCAGACGCTCTAATCCAGAGCGACCTCGAAGCGTGAGATTGAAATAAGCACAGTAAGCATGAACTCTAGTCTAGCCTCTGTCCCAGGCTTACTCATCTGCGAAGAGAAAAGCCTGTTCGCAATGTAAGGCAGAGAAGCTATCAGACGGAACAGATGTATTTCCCCCGGATATGATCTTTTCCTGACCAATCACAGCACTTGTTTCATTCGAGGAGAATGTAAACTGATTTGTAAAGCATCAACGTCATTTCCTCGGGCGTAACTTCCGGCAAAATCCCGCAACTTCCGCCCAAACAGACGATAGCTTCTCCAGCGTAGGTCTTGCCCAGGGTGACTCTAGTCAATATAAACAGTAAATAGTCATATGTAGAGTTAGGGAGAAAACTGTGTAGATGCTAATGATTAAGTAACAACAAGGTGGAACCCAAATTGGAGAGATGCAGTCTTCACTGAGGAGAGAAAACATTTTAATAAGTCGGCCTACCGTAATTCCTACCTCATTGTACAATGAATCGTGTTGCTTGTTGAAGATGACTGCATGTCTGCAAGCGACAATAGTACGACAGGCATGAATTCAAGTATGATTTGTTGCTCCATTGCTTGTTCTCTGTGTGTGTACAACTTTAATTTGTTCGTTTGTCTACCTTTGAATAACAAAAGTGCTATATTGTTTTCTATTGATGCCAATCCCACAAAACAATGAACTACAACTTGGTCCCTGCTGATGCTAAAGTCCCATTTGTCTGGGGATGGTATAGAATAGATAAACACATTGTCTCCTCTGATAAACATGGAGTCACCAACAGCTGCTTCGTTTCACCTGACAGGAGTTTCACCGGGAGAGTGTTATGTGCAACATTACATGTTATCCTCTCGGTTCTGCTTCCTGCTGAACAGGCACTACGACCAACCTGTAGGAGTCGCTAGTGCAGCAACAAAGAACAAAAACCTCTGCTGGCTTCCCACCCGTGAACACAAACATCTGTGTTTGATGGAGCACCCGGCCAAGCCGGAGGCACTGTGGAGGAATTGAACCGCAGCGGGCGGGTACTTTACCCCCCGTACCAACCAGGAAAAATGAGAATATGTTATTATTTCAATGAATTGCTGGGAACTTTGGCACTGACAGGTGCCTTCATTACACTGAATGTTGGGTCTGCCCTTCCCTGTCCTCCACACTTAAAGCTTATTATACAGATGGCCTTGTTACAAGAGCCTCTGGATAGGAATGTCAGCAGGGTACCGCTAATGTAAATGTAAACTGTGATATGGTAATGATGTGAATATTGAACCTGTCCTCTCTCTCCCTCCTCCAGGCTGTTCGTCCAAGTCGTTCAAGCTGTACTCCCCTAAGGAGCCCCCCAACGGTAGCGCTTTCCCCCCCTTCCACCCGGGCACCATGCTGGACAGAGACGTGGGGTGAGTTACAAACTCTGTTTCGTTTGTTACTGTGATGGAGTTGATGGTGTGTGTGCGTGTGCGTGCACGTGCATACGTACACATTACAACAGACCAATTGGTCTATGTGTGTAACTGAGTCATACGTACAGTATGTAGTAGTTGTTGCCGGTGTCCCATAGTACCGAAAATGGGATCTACCAGCTTGTAGATCTGATGTTTTCAGCATGCAACATCTGCACTTAATCAGACTTGAACTGTAGGCGTACCCTCATCCTCATCCGTCCTCTATGGTCCAATCTGTTGAGCAGGAAGTGGAACAAGCAGCCTCTTGAAAGGAGTTGCCTTGTTACTGTGGTGGTTACGCTAGTAACACTGTCACTTACACAACCATGTTTATTGCTAGAACAGTTCACATGTTGATGCAGAGCCATACAATTACATCTAAATAACCATGTGACAGATGATTTATTATTTCAGCATGCAAACTAATTTATTTTACATTTTTATTTAAATGTATAGTACAGAAATGTCTTAGGCCTGCGGTTTATTTTCCAAGACAAGATGGGGATATTTGATAACCCCTTGTGTTGATAACATATGTACCCTACCCAGAGGCCTGATACATACAGCTATAGTTGACCAATTAGTTGAAACAAATTGACCAGTGCACACTGAACTGTCACTATGAACAAAACTGCTGCGTAACTTAAAGTCAAGTTGTGATGGCTTTGTTGCTACCTTTATTGATATTTCTTGGTAAAACAACAGAGGCTGGTTGCGTCTCAGCTGACCCGACCGTCCCTTCCCCTTGAGATATGGGATCTATTCTTAATGTGACTACGCTGCCTTGTTGGAAAGAATGAGATGAGAGCTGTGCAGTCAGTGTCACATTTACTGTATGTTCCTGCATTGCCTATTTCTCACCTTAAATGTTTTTCAGATGCATATTTTAGTGTGCTGTTTAAAATGATAAAGTTTGTGACTGTCTATGACTGTCCAGTCATAATCTTGAATTAGGTTCAGAATAGAGTAGCAGTCCTGTAGTGTCTCTAATGCTCTCCATAATGAATCAGCTGTGTGTGTGAGCTATGGGAGTCTCACAGGTAAATTAAATAACTATCTATTCATGATTTTGTGTGTGTGTGTGTTTAACTATTTCTCTCTGTGATTGTCGTTTGTCCAGTCCAACCCCGATGTACCCTCCTACATACCTGGAGCCTGGAATAGGGTAAAACCACTTTACATTATTTTATTGTAGATTACTCTCCAGTGTCTTTTACTGAGGTGTGAACTGGGAAAGGCAATACCAAATACCACAAGAACAGATAAGGCTTAGGCAAATTGCGTTCTTATCTTACTGTCAAGAGAGAATTTACTTTTATCCAGGATAAGGCAGAAACTGGGGGAGTAACGTTCTTAAAAATATTAACATCACTACTGAATTTGACAAATGTCTTGAGCGGAATAGTTTGGTTTCAGTAGATACTTGATCACACAATATTTGCATGCCAAATCGGAGGCATCTTTGATGGTAGCTTTGCCTTTTTCTACACAGAGCCTGATAGACCTAATCATGTAAACAATGTAAAGCCTGCCCTGTGTGGGCTTTACGCATTGCATGCCAGAATTCCAGGAGCAGAGCTGTGATGTGTTACACAACAGCGTCTTATATTTGAAAGTAGTTGATGGTACAATAACATTCTCTACCGTTTGGATTGGAAATGGACTGACGACATAGCAGACTGTTGTAGTACTAAAGCAGTGTGTTTCTCTGAGCAGCATAATGTCTGTTTTTCCCCAAATACAATATTAAGAGCATGTATAACCCAAAGTCAAGTGAGGTGTGTGCGTGTGCGTGCTTGGGTGGACAGTGCTGCAGTATCAGCATGTTGTGAATCACTGGCAATTGACCAAATGTTGTACCCTTTTTATGTTTTGTCCAATATTCGAAACTGAACCGTACTGTACCTTGACCAGGATAAAGGAGCAATTCCCCTTTACAGGGTTCCCACGGTCATCAAATTCCTTGAAATATTTTTAAATTAGAAAAAACATTTTCTAGTGGAAAAGGTTTGGAATTTATCGAAGGTCCTGGAAAAGTAGTTGGCTATGCATTGTTTTTGACTATTGATTTTGTTAATTAAAAAATGGTTAATTCCAAAAAAGAAAGAAAGAAATGTAACCCTTTACATAGACTTATCTGTGATATTGGTAGATCAAGAGGTAGATCAGTGTTTCCGCACTGTATACCTGTGCGTGGGACCCTACCTGTTGATACTATTTGGAGGAATGACATACCAAATCTAGATCCTGATTGGAGCTGGGACACAGTGTGGTCTGATGTTATGTTGTCTTCTGAGGACCAATTATATGAAGATTGGATGAAAAGTGGTGAAGTGGTCCTTTAAGAGACTCATTATTGCGCTGAATGATTGTTATATAGGCCTTGGGTTAAATATTCTGGAAAAGTTTTGGAAATTAATTGGTAAAAATGTGTTTCCCTTTCCTCTTTTGTCCTCCTTGTCCTCCATCTACGGTGTCCCAGGAGGCACACACCATACGGCAACCAGACAGACTACAGAATATTTGAGCTTAACAAACGGCTACAGAACTGGACAGAGGTACAAATACTGTACACTTACACTCGGTTAGCGGTGGCTGAGCATCAAACATTGTCAATACTGATTTGATTGTGATTTTTTCTTTTATTCTTTTATTTTTATTTTTATTTTTTCGCAAAATACACATGCCAACCAATTAATTTACTAGTCCAGTACACAAGCATAAAGCTTGAAATCTTTTATCGATATCTAATAAATTCCATTTAAAAGTGACCCAACCAACCACCCAAAGTGGGTGTCAACAGGGTATGTTTTGAACCCTTAACACGTTTTAATGTGTGATTCTCTTTGTCTCGGTGCAGGAGTGTGACAACCTGTGGTGGGATGCCTTCACTACAGAATTCTTTGAAGATGACGCCATGTTGACCATCACATTCTGCCTGGAGGACGGGCCCAAACGCTACAGTAAGACACCCTCACTCAACCCACCGCAAAACACCTGGAGCTGTTGCAACAACTCTGTGCAAGTTCTCTCAATAGGGTGCAAAGTCCACATTAAACAATATGCTAAAAGTTCTACACTAATCAAAATTGTTGCACAAAATTATATTTTCTGTTTCTTGTCAACAACCTAGCCTGATAAATAATTGGCTCTTGGAGACATTTGTAGGGCAGGACTGAGAGACCCATTTCTGTGTCATGTTGCAAGTCCTGCTGCCAGTAGGCTGGTAATCCTCTGTATCTCAGCTTGTGGAAATCCAAAGCGCTAAGTAATCATAAATGTCCAAGGCCAAGATCATTTGTAATCTGTCACAGGGAATGCATTGCTGATGCCACACATTCTGTATAATTCACTACTCATCCTTCAAGTCATCCCAACCTTCAAAAAGACTTGCCATCTCAGGGGGACTTTACATCCACTAAGGACTAGGTGTACTATTGTATGTTGTAACTTATGCCTACATTGGAACAGTTTCACCTAGTACAACCTTAAACTGTTGCTGCCCCGTAAACTCAAACTAAGCTTTTCTACATAACCTGTTTGTTTCACATCTTTCGCTAAAAGCTGTCTAGATTTGTTGTAACAGTATTGTTATTGAATGCTGTATCCTTATCTCTATGTATCAGTAAACACATCCAGTCCCTTCCTTCCATATTCTCCTCAGCTTCTCATACCCAATAAAGACAAGAACATGACTCCTTACTAATTACATTCTCTTCTCCCACTTCCTGTGTTCTCCCCTCTCAGCGATTGGCCGGACGTTGATTCCAAGGTATTTCCGGAGTATATTTGAAGGGGGTGCCACTGAGCTCTACTATGTACTGAAACACCCCAAGGAGTCCTTCCACAACAACTTTGTCTCCTTGGACTGCGACCAGTGTACCATGGTCACACAGAATGGCAAGCCCATGTTCACACAGGTGTGTACTTTGTACCACAGCATTTAGCAACAGACTGACCATTATCATTTTAGGTACACTAATTCAGTGGTTCTCAACCTGTGGATTGGGACCCGCAGGGGGTCCCCACATGAGTTTGGGTGGTTCCCCAGTTGACAGTGAAGTGACAGTTTTAATTGTAAGACATTTTAAGACCTTTTTAATACATGAAAAGAGCATTACTGGCGCCACCAAAAGTAATCAAGAAACTGTGAAACATTGGCCAAATTGTCAAAAAATATAAGAGGGTGGTATTTTCACGATAATTTCTGTGCCAGAGTCAAACATCAAAACCAGACCCGTCTGAACTGAGTCATGCTGTACAGTACTTGTGCTGTAATACTGTACAAGCCGTGTGCGTGTGTGCGCGCGCGTGCAGCAACAGTGACATTTGGTGGTCTGTCCGTACTCGGACGGACACAGGGACACACATGTGTTTAGCTGTCTATAGGTGTGGATAGCACCACTCAAAAATGTAAATGCCTCAACTCCTACAATTCCAAGTGCTTGTGAGAGTGGGGGGGGGGGGGTCACCAGTTCAAATAATTATGAGTATTTTGGGGGGTGCCTGAAAGGGTTGAGAACCACTGCTCTAACTGAACCCTAAAACCTCTGAAACGTGTCGTGCACATGAATACAATATAGTAGTATCATTAATAAATAATACAAAAAATAATACAAAATGTTTCCTACCATCATTAACCTGTGAACTGCATTAGTAGTATCACGGAAGTATAGCCTGTGTAATTGCTTTGTATTCATAGCATTTGGACTTGCGTTGCATTTACTCTATGGAGTGTATAATGTATATAATTAATAATAATTAATAATGTATATAATATAAATGTATATAATTTCTGTCTTGATTGTATTGTATATTGTACTGTATATTGTGCTGTTGTATTGTGCCTTTTGCTTTGGCAATGTAAACGTATGTTTTCTCATGCCAATAAAGCCCTTTGAATTTAATTGAATTGTATAAACAAGTGTGTGACCTCCAGACATTAGCGGAAACGTCTGGAAACGTCCTGGGCATAGAATGTGCACCTTGGGTACATTAATGTCTGAATTCCATCTCTGTAATTAATTTGTATATTCATTCTATGTCATCATTACAATCTGATGATCTATGGTTAATATAAAATATAAATATTAACGTTAATGTCACACATTGTCCTTTTACTCTGGTATAGGTGTGTGTAGAGGGTCGCCTGTACTTGGAGTTCATGTTTGACGACATGATGAGGATAAAGACGTGGCACTTCAGCATCAGACAGCATCGTGAACTCATCCCCCGCAGTATACTGGCCATGCACGTGAGTGGACATAACGGCAGTGTGTGCATGTGCGCGTCTTCTACTGTATATCTGTGACAACTTTTTGACCTGTGTTCTTTGACTGTTCTTTGTCAGGCCCAAGACCCCCAGATGTTGGACCAGCTGTCTAAAAACATCACCAGATGTGGCCTGTCCAACTCTACCCTCAACTACCTCCGAGTGAGTAGCGTGCGTACACACACACACACACACACACACACACACGCACGCACACACACGTCATAGAACATACACCACCTTCACGCTCAACTATGTTTGGAATGCTCTGCCTGAGGATTTCAGGCTTGCCATGTCATTGACGTCTAATAAATCACTTCTGAAAGGCCTTTTATACCGTATGTGAAGGCCTTTACATGGTCTACCACAGTCACTTTAGATATAAGCTAGCAATCAAGAACACAGTTCTCTCTCAAGCTTTCTATTTGGACATTGTTATAGTCAGGAGACTCTGACTTATTTATCTAACAATGGACTTTTTTTTTATTTGTCCAATCTCAAACCCCATTAAAGGTCTCGAATCCTTACCCAAACTCAAAATGAACCTGAAAGAATTGCTGGCCTTAAAATACAAACGGGCTTAATTTAACACCTTTGAAGACCTTGGTAATATCCTCTGCACCCTGCCCCTACATGCTCTGAATTTGCAACATTCACTAATATCGTCTTGTGATGTTTGTCCCTCTTTCCAGCTGTGTGTGATTCTGGAGCCCATGCAGGAGCTCATGTCAAGACATAAGACGTATAGCCTGAGTCCCAGAGACTGCCTCAAGACCTGCCTTTTCCAGAAGTGGCAGAGGATGGTGGCCCCACCAGGTGGGAGCTCCTGCACCTTCACACACTTACACATGCACAACTCACCACACATTAAGATACCCAATGATATTCAGCCACTAGCCCACCACACAGTAAAATACCCAATGATAATTTAAAACTGGGTGTAGAGATGGAGTCCATTTGGGTACATTTTTGCTAACTGAGGATTTTACCGTATCACTACTATCTCTCTCTCTCTCTCTCTTTCTCTCTGTGTATCTCTCTCTATCTCTCTCTCATCGTAACACAACCGTGCTGCTCGCAAACTTCCTCCCTGAGCTCTCACACAAACAACAAACACTGGTCCCCACCCTGCTGAGGTATTTCCTAACACCCCCCGTTCCCCCCTCCCTGTGTAGCTGAGCCCGCCAGACAGCCCGCCAACAAGAGACGGAAGCGTAAGATGTCTGGAGGCAGCACCATCAGCGGAGGAGGAGGCAACAACACCAACAGTAACAGCAAGAAGAAGAGTCCAGCCAGCGGCTTCCCACTGTCCAGCCAGGTTCCTGTGAGTTTTACAGCTCCACCTAGTGGCTGGTCCCCATTATAAATAAAGTTTATTATTATGATACCGACCCCAGAAAATGTCTTTGACGTTTTACAGTTGTATGCCTTTTTAGATGTGTTTAAGCCGACACTCTGGATGAGCTTAATGGGCCTTATGCAGCCAACACTTCCTTGTTCAGTTTGGGATGCCCAAACACTTCCTGTCTGCAGCCACTCATTCACTGTGAATGTGCGGTTGTGATTTTGTAGGAATAAAGTTCAGTTCTTTAAACCACACTATTTCATTTCATAATGTCATGGCATAGTTTTTCATAGTTTGTATTATTTGTGTTGCGATGTTGACATGATGACATGAGTTTGAATCTTAAATCTCCTGTTAAAAATGTAGGCTTTGTTCCCTAATGTTGTTTAAACCTGTGATTCTGCTCAAACATGGTCATAAAGAAGTCCAATGACCTCCATGTTATATGTATCTGTGCACACAGACCCCTATCTGAAAAATGTCTTGTGTCAGGTTTTTATTTTTCATTTGTATAAAACAAGAACTATTTTGGAAAATATCTGATGTACAAGCTCACAACGATGCATTGTGACTGAGCTTGTATATCTGCTATTCTCAAGTAGCTGCCGATGTATAGTCTTAAAGAGTATAAATATAAGTATTTAACTCA
>OOFJ01038231.1:7099-18372 GCA_900323375.1 Benthosema glaciale
TCTAATAAGAAAATGTAATGGTATAATCGAATCTTTGCTCTTGTAAAACTGCCTACTGTCTGTTTAAAGATACACCACCTTTAGAGAGAACACATTATATTGATATGATAACTGCCTCAGCCCATACCTGGTATGTATGCAGAATTTCCAGGAAGGCTTTGTATATGTCTGGCTGTCCCTGGAAGCGGTTCTTTATCTTGTTGACGTAGTTGATGGCATGGTTGAACTCCACTGGCTGGTTGTTCTGGAGGGGCGGTCCCGTCGACGCCGGGGTGGAACTCAGCGGGGGATGGAGCTGGAGGGGCGGAGAGCGTGGAGAGTTGTGCGATGGGATGGATGGATTACTCTGGCTGCTGGGGGTCAGGGCCGGAGACTGGAGAGGCTGAGGAGAGAGTGGGGTACATTGAAAGAGAGCAACGAGGAGGGGAAACAAAGGGAGATTTGTTTTCACTGAGAATTGATCTGAGCAACATTCACCTTCAAATTCACACAAATACACACTGGGAATCTGTGTTAATTTTGTGGACTAACACTATGACGAAAAATGTTTGTAAACTTTTTCACTGATGAAAACTAAATAAAAATGAAGCTATGATGAAACTAATTAAGGGATTCAAAATGGCAACCTTCTGGTCAGACACCCACTTCTTTGACTTCTAGGCACCTCAAATAAAATAATTATTTGAATACGGTAATCAGTTTTAATGATTAATATATATTACATTTGCTGCCGTATCCTCTTTTACCTTTTTCTGCCCATTTTCTTAACCTAACATGTCTTTGAGTCGGGGAGAGAGTATCGCACATGAAAATATATATGATAATCCTGTATATGATTCACAGGATTGCGCACAGTGAGGTACCCAAGTATCTAGTCAAGTATTTTGTGAATGTCAGCAGAGGGAGCTCTACACATTTAACAGCGGTAAGGGCAAGACAGCTGTCATGTGGAATGGGCTTCCTAAAAGTCTTAAATCTGTGGTCTCAAAGGGCAATTTTAAATCTGCACGCAAAAGATGTCTGAAGGATAACAGGACCTGTTCATAACTAATGCCCATTTTGCAGCATCATCTAATTTAGATGTATCGCTTTGATATATTACTGTTGTGTATTGAACCATCTTTGAAAGGACCTTAATGGAAATAAGCCTCTTGTGTTTCTTCCTTTTGACTATTGTATGCATGTGTTTTTTTTATATTCAAACATGTCAATAAAGAAGTCAATCAATCAATACCCTCATCTCGTGTTTCTTTGTCTGAGATGGAACACAATGACATCCAACCCAATACAACACCAACTAACACTTTCCTCCTCACCTTGCTTATCTTGGCAGGGGTTGGCTGGGTGAGAACGGTCGGTGGCGCACTGGTGGTGGCGGTGGTGGCCACAGCAGCAGTGGGGGCTGCAGAGGCTAGTGGCTGGGTTTGTTGCTGGCCGGACAGGGGCAGAATGGACACAGAGATGCCGTGTGGTGTGATGTGGTGAATCTGGCCCGGTGTGGTCACATTCACTAGGTCAGCGTGTTGAACCTCAATCTTGTAGCCCGGAGGCAGAAAGGTGTTGAAGCCCATGATGAGGTCAGGGTGGCCTTTGAAGAGTTGAGACACTCTGCTGATCACACCTGGGGTATCAATGCTGTAAGGACAGGACGATAGCAATGACTGAACAATGAACATCCATCTTTGAGTATCTTAACACACTAATCAGCCTCAAATATCAATGCAAAGTTTAGTTCACTATAGTAAGTTTGAGAACACGTCTTTAACATCATCATCAAGTGTTAATCACACACTGAGGGGCCTCTCAACAACACAGAGTGAGACAAAAGTGATTTGACTTAAACCCATAGGTGTTGCCACAAAGATGTCAGTGTTGCAGAAACTAGATGACAGATGAGTGCCCTTTTATCGTTTTAAATAAAGTAATTATCGTTAAATTATCATTCTTTTTTAAGATATTTCTGCTTTATGGGACATCCCAGTGGAGAGTGAAGGTGGAGAAAAGAAGATATTGGCCAGAAGGGCTGCACACTTCATGCTTTAGTGTGAAATCATGATTGCACTCTTAGATACGAGTAAAAAACACATCGGATACGCTTGCTGTCTAGCGAGGGCTTTAAGCAGACATGTTAAATAATGTGCTCAAATTGACAATTTAAATTATTACATACTTTTAATTTTCAACAGCAGACAATAGCTCTGCCTCTGCTACTGAGATGAACAGTTTGCAAGGAGTTTCAAATAAACAGTGCATGTAAGACTTATGTGGTGGGGGTAAAGGAAAAAGAAAGCTACCAAATGAGTACACAATTACTTGCTAAAGGATTGGAATGTATCAATGGGTTGCAAATGTAGTCCTACACCGACCACATTGAGGACCATCAGTTTCAATTTATCCGAAGAGTCAGATTGGCATAGAACTATGGGATGTAAGTGGGATGTAATTATTTGTTGGCTGTTGGTATGCAACACCTGTTTGGTCCTCAACATGGCCAGTGTAGGACTACATTTGCAACCCATCGAAGAGATTACTCGTCTTACCTCTGAGACTTAAACTCTTTCATGATGTCCAGGAAGTCATTGTAGACCTGTGGATGATTTCCAAACTGTAGCTTCACCTGGTCCAGGTAAGACAGAGCATCTTCAACCTTCACACAGAGGAGGTCCAAAGAAAGGTTTAATTTAAATGCATTTGCTCATCTTATATTACTTACTAAAGCTTGTTGTAACTTTATTTAGAGGGGGGCTGTACAATTACATATTATCCTACTATATTCACATTTGTCTTCCTCAATGGATTCAGCCAGCCTTGAGGTGGACTGACTTCAGGTAGACCAGTTCTAGACAGAGCTAATGTGACAACAAGTCATAAACCCCGTCTCATCAGAGTTTGTCTAATAAGGAATATGCACGAGGATATTTTGGAAAGAACATTTGTCAGAAACAGTATTCATTAACGTTAAAGTACATAATATATATTCCACTCATGAATAAGAATTGTATTTATTAGTGTTTATAGAAGTTGTCAAAAAAACAATCATCTGACCTTCAGTCTCTGGAACTGTGGTGTTCCTTGAGTGGGAGCAGGGGGAGCGGCAGTGGGGCCATGTCCAGACATCACTGAGGGGCCGTGGGCTTGGACCGCTGGGCCGTGGTGATGTGACCCTCCATGGACGGCAGGGCTAGAACTGTGACCATGACCTCCACTGTTCTGGGACACCAAGGGAACCTGGGAAGATGTTGGTAGGAGAAGGCGGGAGACCTTTTCAAGGTAGGAAAGCAAAGCACCGTGTTCATTGAGAGTGATCTATACACTGTGAAAGACTTCTGTGAGAAACAAGTCAAATGGGTCAAATCTGCACAACATTCACAAACCATGAACACACTCGCTGATACAACTTGCTGTGTGCCAAGTCCCTTGAATCCACTAGCCTTAGTTTCAAGGCTTCCCAAGTTTGACACACATTTTTTTAGAACCACGTAAACTCCATCAGAACATTTGTAAGTGGGATGTAATTATTTGTTTGCGTTTGGATGTCTAGTGTCATTAGTCAACCTTGCAAAATGTCAGCGCAACATTGTCAACAATCCCACACAAAGAACTCCACATCCATGGTGATGCTTTCGCATCCCAGTATATAGGAATCTCAGCACTGGTGCTCCGATGCAAGAAGGACAACAGCATTGTATAATGTAGTCATAGTGGCATTGGTAATATGTACCTGGTATCCCTGTGGGACGGAGTATTGGACACCCGCTGTGGGCTGCATGTTATCTGACACGGCCTCGTGCACGACAGGGTTGGGTAGGGCTGGGGCCAGGATACGATGCTGGAACACCTCTACGCTGCCAGGGAGACGCCGCTGCTGGGACGCAAATACCGTTTCCTGTTCCTCCAGTCGCCGCTTCATTATGACCGCATAATCAACGGGAGCTGTGACACCTGAGAGAGCATTGTGGGATGTCAATTAACATCCACATGCATCCAATTTGGACAGAATGAGATGAAGATCTGCATCCACAATATTACACATAGTTGCATTAAAACAAAGTACACTGGATGTTAAGTTAAACCACTCAAGCACACATATCCATTAATACTTGGAAATTAACAGTTGAGATCAAAGACAATTCATTTGAAATTAATCTTCTGGAATGAGTCTTCTTGGAAATTCATTCATTATAGCAAAAAATATTAATAATAATTAATGCCAATGTCTGTACTTGTGGAACAGCAATGATAATTAAATTATGTAAGATTTCTGTATGTGTCAGATACACTTTTGCTGGTTGGCTTTAAAATAAATGGCATTAGTTTGTTTATTAATGCAGCATAACACAAGGTATATTTTGTGGCATCAAGAAGCATGGTCAGCCTCTATCCAATAGCCATCAATTTCCTTTCTGCAACTTTTTTCTCTTTTCTTTGCACTGTAAACCCTGGCAACTACAGAAAATGACTCTGCAGTGAGTATGTTCAGACACAAAATGGACAGCGATAAGTTGCAGTCTTTGTTTAGATGACATTATCTATAACTATACATAATATAAAGACATTTTCAAAGATACAAAGACTTGTTCCCTTTCCAAAGCTACAATCCATAAGTTCTATGTCCATTCCCAACAGAGAGAGGTAATTGCAATTTCAACTGTAACACCCGGCCTCTCGTGTGGGGAACCAAATATCTACTGTTCATGACTTCATGTAAGAGGGAATCCCTGCTTCGGCAGGGGTAATATTGGGCTTATGAGCTTTGGGAGGGGTAATGTCAACCAGTATGACCCTTCCCGGTACCAGGGTCTAAATTTCCACCTCCAACCACTGAAGATGACTGAGGCCGTTTTTTGCTATACATTGTAGATTCAATTCAATTCAATTCAATTTTATTTAAGTGTCAAATCACAACAAGTTGTCTCAAGACACTTTACACATAGAGAAAAGAAGGAAACCGACAAAGATAGATGGCAACAAGAAGCCCAAAACACTATCATTACAGATTGGTTAAAATTACATTTTAATTCATGAACAAAGTCACAACTTTAACAGCTATAATATAACTTAAACTTAAGTTAATGTAGCCTATTATTTTGAAGAAAAGGCGTCAATCGCTCACTGGTCAAATACTGTATAATTAAATAAGCTTCACAGCCACACTGAAGCAACAAACAGGTGCCATTCACAATGTTCCCTGCCTGAACCATGCACCTGGTATGTTTTCTGGCTTTAATTTCCAGGACCATTTGCATGGTTAAAGGGTGCCTGTAATTATTACATGCCTGCACAGTAGTATTACATTGTAATACACTACACATCCATGGATTTAAACTAAAACAACAAATAATGTAACTTTCTTGCCATTTCGATTGTAACACATTGTTACACATTTGTATCATAATGGATTTATAAGAGTCTTGGTAACGTTGTGGTACTCGTTACTTGTTGTATGTTGTTGAACTGAATCAACGTGCAGTTTTAAATACCCTATGAAACGAAGACCCCAGGTTACTCTAGGGTTTGATTTGAACGTGTAAACAGTCACAATCAACGTGGAAAAGCATAGATCTGCAGGGCAGCCTGGCCAGCGACAATTCCACGCTATATCATGGTTTGCTAGCAGGCTAACTAACGTTAGCTGTACGACAGTGGTTCCCAAACTTTTTCATGTCAAGGACCCCCAAATTTACACTAATTAGCCCCGCGGAACCCCGTTTAATGGAATTTCTATCTCTGAGACCACAATTTATTTTGTAAAAGAGCGTGAAAATTGAACCAAATGGACCCGTTACAAATGGACCCATCACACATTGTTGTCATTTGGTGTTTATTATGATGACACACGAATGTGTAATGTACTGCATTTGCATGCATGCATCTTCCCATAAATAAAACAATTTCTACTAGTTCATCAAAGACACAATACGGCGCATACATCTCATGCTACTCTCTCTACTAATGGCACAGACGGCAAAAAGCCTCTAGCAGTCAGTCGACCCTCCCGACTGAGTCCCGCGGGCTCACACAATTTGATAGGTCGCGGATTTTTATGTAACGCATCGATCGCTGGGAGTGTGTGTGTGTGGCCTGAACATCGCATCCCGTCCCCGATCTTCTCGAATACGCCTAGAATGCACTTCTGCAGACGAGCAACTAAAACCTATTTTGACTAGTTGGCTCACTGAGAAACCCTCAATGAAACACAACTCAAAGACGCTCTCAAAGCTTGCCGTCAACAACGACTCTTTTAGTTTTTTGTGAGAGAGGAAGGAAGGACTAAGGAGTGTGTGCACGAGACGAGCCTGTGTCTTCAACATGATCACACCTTCAACTGAAAACAAGTTCACAATAATAATACATATGCAGTAATATAATATTATGGTCGAATAAATTCATACATTTCGTGCTACCGTGTGCACTGTGTGACTGTGCACGCTCTTGCAGCCTAATAAAAGTGTCGCTTTGGCCCATTTCCAGTGGTGTAAAAGTAACTAAGTACATTTTCTTTTAACTTTACTGGATTATTTCCAGTTTTTACTTGAACAGTGTATTTCTACATTGTGGGTATTGATACTTTTACTTTTAGGAAATGAGAGTTATTTTTTCCCCACCACTGCCGATGGTTGATTTGCCAGCTACGCGTCGTTTGTGTGCGTGTTTAGAAAATGCCATTTGTTTTCTCGTTGCATGCAGAGCCATATAGTGGTTACGCGGACGGACGAAGAGTGAATCAACCCCGTTAGCCATCTAAAGCTAATGTAAACAACACGAGACGAAACGACATGCAGCAGCTAACGCTAGCCGTTAGCGAACGGACGGACTTATTATGTTTTCAACGATGATCATCATGTGAATATTATATTTCACTCGCCGTTAGATTGCAAACGCGATCCTGTGACTGTAAATAAGGAAGCATTGCCTCTGGTCGCTTATTGTGGTTCATGATCATAGAAACCGTTTGCAAAACAACTGGCGAGGTATTTAAAACTGAATGAATCCAACTGGACTCAACTCACCCCCTCCTCTCTACTCTCTCTTCTTTAGCGGCCAGCTGAAGTTGTCGCTGTTGATTCTTTTGATAAGCACTCGTGTAGTTTAAAGAGATCAAACTTAATCGGACAAACCTAAAAATAGACCATACGTGTCCACGCCAACTTGTCTACGACCTTTTTGTTTGTTTAAAATATATATATAAAGAATCCAAGCTTTGGAGAATCTCGCCGAGAGGAAAACAATCTCCGTTCGTTTAGCAGGGGATGTTGGGGAGGTGTGGTCACCTCCGCTTTGGCCCGCCCTCTGTCGAATCCTATTGGTCACCGCCCCCGAATGGGAAAGGTTTTCGGAGGTTGATTGGAAGTTAACACATGTCACTCGGGGACATGTTATGCTGTGCATCCACACCGCTACGCCCATTTGACTTGAAGCGCGACAAGAAGCAACCCCAGGGATCATTCACCGCTTGACAGACAGGCACAAGACGGTAATAATAATAATAATATGGTTGCTTATGTTCATATTTTGGGCCAGTAACAGTAATCATTAGATGTTTCTGTTGTTCAATACACAAATTGTATCACCGAGGCTTTCCTTCAACCCTTGCAATGACAATAATTCGGATGTTGTACTTCTTTGTGTGGTTGATTAAATACAATAATAGCAGCCAAGTTGGGGAAACACATCGTTATTCGTTACGTTATAAAAGCTATGCTAAAATTATATTAAAAAAGATCATACCCCCCTTTAACTTTAACATTGTTATTATTATTATTTGACATGTACTGTGAATACAATAAAAGCGTACTGTACACCGTGTGGAATGGATGGTCTTTTAAAAAACGACTTCCTGGAGTTTGTTTGGCGACACGTGCCTGTGGGTGGAGATTATATACATTGCCTTCCAGAGCTGTCTCAGGGTACCGCCCCTTTCCTCTGCGTGGCAGCCAATCACTATTCGTGATTTCTTAAGCCTCCACAAAAGGCGGAACTTCCAAAATAAACCAGTTTACATCCCATATCCCTGAGGTACGGCCCCGTTGTGATTGGCTTACAGCTATAGTTGGATGGCTCTGGTTGGTTGGTTACTGTGTGTAGCCAATAACATATTACAAGTCAAATTATGAATGTTGAACCTAACGCATCTGATCTAATAACTTGTAAAGATTGTTCGCTGTAGTACATAAGGCTGTGTGTTTGAATCTGCACGCAAGGCTGTCGCCTTGCCCCCCCAGCCCCTCCGAGTCTTACTCCTCACTGAGCATCAATTTATTAAAACTATTCTGTCCTATTTTTTTTTTACCATGGTTGCTAGTACAGAGTGGGTTGCTATCCTGCAAGAACTCGTTTTGGTATTGCCTTTACAAGAGTTAAGTATGGCCCATGGGATGGCCTGGCAAGAGACAATCACGTGTCATTGATGCTGGTTTCCTTGACAACCAAGTAGTATTAAAATAGTAGACAATCACAGTCAGCGCTCCAACCATGCGATCGTCTTCTTGGTTGAGGACACTAGTGGGCGGGGTAATGACGTAGTAATTTAACCCCGCCCACGAGAGGCGGGGTCAGAAACACAACCCGGGATTCCTTCTCTCGCTGAGAAGAGAAATAAAGCAGGCAGTAACTGAGCCGAAAGCTGCAGTAGCAGGCAGCGAATGCACACACACGGTTGCATTTTAAATGTATTTTTCTTTTACATTCCATATTTTCCTCATAAGTGAATTCATGAAGATTCCTTTTCTTTTCAGTGTAAAGATTCGCCTTGACTGTGAAGGCTACTCGCCACCTCTCTTGCATTGTGCGACCAATGGAGGCATTGTTTTTGAACAGCTTCACCACCCAGTGCAGCGACGGAGAGAGATCGAGAGAGCAACCTTTTACATCTCGTACTACTCGTAGCTACCAAGTTTCGCGCAAACAAAACGTGAGGAAACCAAATGTAGGACGATTGACACAATGCACTGCACACATGCAGTCGTTCACATTCACACGGCTGGCACCCAACTAACCCCATGCACGCAGTACTGCTCCGTCCTCCTCGCAGTACGCTAGGCTTTACAAAAAACAACAACACACCGATGTTTTAAAAGGCCAACTCTTGGTTCGTCACTTTGTGGTAAATATTTGGCAATGAATCGATGGGCCTGGAACGATTCAAGTCGTCATATTATCTGAGCATAATCCTCCAGTTGCCCTTACCAAACAATGCCAAAGTCAAACGAGACAGCAATTTGCGGCATTAAACCTCGGCTTAATATACTTTTTGTTTTACACAACAGAAAACGCCCAATATGACAAACACATTTGACAAGAAAGAGAGAGAGAGCCCTGTTCCTTCAACATGATGTGCTTTGTTTACTTGCAAAATTCGCGAGTAAAATGTCTAACCAAACCTGCCTTGCACATACGCATACGCACACACACACATACACACACCACAACTCCCTCCCCTTACAGATCCATTTGCAAACAAGCCTACATGCAACACTGCAGACAAATGTTACGACTAATTTACAAACGGTTTAACTGCAAATATGATATCCATGTTATTTAAAAATTCCTAGTCGGAAACAATGACATTGGGTTAATGCAGATTTGTTTTTAAATAGCTATTAACCAGTTATTATTGTATTATTTTTTGTCTTATTACTCCCTTTTCACGAACAAGCCCCCCCTAAAATCCATTGAGGAATTCTAACCTCTAAACTGGAAACTGAAGGCTTCCTATATTCCTAACTAACCCTAAGCATCCCGTGACTCAACGTGGTTAATAAATACAGTTATTGGATTTGTTTTAGCAGCTGTTACATACCCAAGAAGAAATAAAGACTCCTTATTACTCCAGTCCGGATTCGTGTTTGTAAGTAACAAAATAGTTGGAGACGCCCCTCTCCGCTGCCATTGGCTCATGCTACAATATACGTCATTTTATTTTAAATATGAGCCGCCAAGATGGCAGAATAAAAGCACCATCAAATGATAGAGAGAAACAGAGAAAGGCATTCCTCCTGAAGAAAGCAACATGAGGAAGAATGACACAAGTGTTCGCAAGTGTTCTGCTCTTAAAAATACATACCATAGAGTATGTGTAATTAGAGGTAATGTTGTGTTTATTACATGTTCAGGTCAGATGGATTTAGAAGTAGTGTGTTTGTTACATTGTGTTTAGGTGAGCAGGTGTAATAATTAGAGGTACAGGTACCTTTGTTTGTTACATTGTGTGCAGGTGAATATATCTGTTATTTTAATAGATTGTGTGCTCACTGCCCATACATGACAGTTCTTCCACTGAAATTAATTTAGTTTCGCCAGGGCATATATTTTTTTTTACTGGTAGCGATTCAGGGCTGGAGCCAGGCTATGAAATAATAGCATATAGTTTAAATAATAGTGTTTATAGTGTTTTATCTGTAGTGTGTGATTTGTGATTTTATTGTCAATCCTGCCTGAACAGTGAACACCAATAATAATAAAATAAATAAATAATACTAATACAAGTTTTGCGTATTTATAATTAAATACGCAAAAGACAATCCAAGTGATCTTATCTGGGCTATAGTACAAAATTAACTTGGTACTATAATATAATACTATAATATAATCATATTTAATAGTCAGGACCTGAATGGAAACAAGACCGCAAGGACTTTTTTCGGTGTTCCCTTTGGCTGTTGTGTTTGACTGTACCCTGTACTGATTTCATTCGTGTCTGACTGTATGCTGTACTAATTTCATTTCTGCCAATAAAGTATTCAATCAATCAATCAAAGTCACCTTTTCTGCGTTGACTATTAGTCAGTGTTACAAGCAGCACTACATTAAGGAATGCAACAGACTGTCTTGCTTTAAGCTTTATTACTGGGGCAATGTTTCAGACAACTGTGGGCTCAATTCAGATCGTGGTAATGTGTATTCAATCTTTTCCACAAGACCATTCATTTTGGCTGTGGTGGTCTGTCCCACAGTCTATGTAAAGTATCTGTTTCATGAGCGCGTGGCACCGTGGCAGAATTTAAGTTGCAATGTAACAAACGGTAATTTGTTTGCACCAAAGAATTATATTGTGGTCCATAGTACTTCTCCCTTGAAATAACAGGGTTTGATGTGTTGTCTCTAGCATGTCTTTGAAAGAAGCGGAGTGAAGACATCTCAGTTTGGATCCAATTCAAAACATTTTTTCTTTTCAATGACACATGTAAACAGGAGTGGTCACATCATAGAGTGAATTGTCTGTCTACCCCTCCAGACATTTTAACAGGTAAACCAACCATTACATTGAGGAAAGG
>OOFJ01038234.1:4329-17437 GCA_900323375.1 Benthosema glaciale
TGCTTTATCTGGACACGATCTCAAACCATTTCATACTGTATGATTTCCAGTCGGCGACAGTGCCGAATATCAAACCGGCTAGATATTCAGAAACGGTCTGGAAGACGTCGGCGAGTGCTTTTATCGGCGCTGGATCTCTCGCAGACCCTTCCACACACCGCGAGCAAAACCTCGCCGAGCAATGCCCGATCTAGTGTCAAATCGCACGTTTTGTCGGCGAGTGCCAAAAATGTTCCCCGACACCAATATCGGGTCAAATATCGTCCAGTGTGTACGAGCCATAACTCCATCGTCTCAGTGTCCATCTAAGTCACAGGACGTTGGCTGATTGTAGCGTTCCCAATCTGCGAGAGAGCTAATTGGCCACTGTTTTCCACTGTGTTCCATTTTCCCTCCTCACAGAAGTGTGGCCTTTCTCATTATCCTGTGAGTTTAATTTATGCAGACATTATTCATAGTTTGGTGGATTGCAAGTTGGGGTGACATCGTTTTTGTCAGGTCCAGTTGTACTTTTAGAAACTAGTGTTCAAATCGGTACGACACACGTAACTGTGTGCGTGCATGCATGCGTGTGTTGAAAGGGCTGAAAGTTTCTTTTGAAAGTGTCCTTTTCATCCGTTTATCTCAGGAACTCAGTGGAATGGTGATAAAAACGACAGATATCATCGAACATTCCAACAACAACATTGACGTTGTCTGTAATGAAAAGGGTTTCTCGAACGCAGGAAGAGAGCAATAGCACCTCTTCCACAGTGTGACAGATAACACGTTTGAGCTTGACTTAGCTGCCAGTTAAATGGGATTTTGATAGCTTTTCACATATCCTTGTGCCCGTTGATTCAGCCTAGCACCTTTTTCACGCACGCATGCACGCACACACACACGCATGTAATAGTCATTATTAGCTTGGGATGGGAAAAGCTTTCAGAGCACTGGGTGCTGCGCATGATCAGACAAGACCCCTAATAATGGAACAGAAGGTGTGAAAAGAGAGTATGTTTAGGGGGCAAGGGCTTGCCCAGGCAAACAACCCTAATGTGAACTATGCACCAAATGATGTTAAAATGCTGCAGCACAACAGATCTTTTATTTTTCTGCACCTCCACATCTGAGAAGCTTGGTTTGCGCCCAGCAGCTGGCACTGTCTTGGTCCAGGACCATTAGCCGGGCCAGTGGTGGACCTCTGCCCAGAATGTTATCTTGACTCTGGCCAGAACCGCTCCACGGGAGGCCATGTCTGCTCAGAGGAGGGTGTGCAGAAATGCTGAGTCGGGCGGGCCACCCACTGGACAGGACAAATAGAGATAAATGATACTGCATTGAAGGGCAGCGCGCTCCTCTCGCATAGCCAAGGAGGTAGAAAATGTTTCTCTCTTATGGAGGAGAGATGTAAATCTCCTCCATTCTATAAGGAGAGCTATAGCCATTCTAGCAGTTTCTAATCATGTTCAACAGCAGCGTGCGTCGCAGAAAAGCTGCATTATAGTGAGTGTATGTATGTTAAACATTTTAGCAAATTAAATATGATGTCAAGTTTAATACATCAGATCAAATTCACTCACTTGTTATTGCATGACAATTGCATACAGCATGTTTGGCTTGATGTCTATATGTGTTGTGTCCTGCAGAAGCAGACTAATGAATGGGGCGTCCTGCTCGTGGACTGATATTAGCCTGGGTAGCAGCTCCTTTGATGTGATTAGCTCTGTCCTCTCCTCACAGCCAAAGCACTTATCTATGCCAAGAAACTAATTCTGCTAACTGAACATGTGGTGCCTTTATTGTCTCCACCAGGCCGAAGGTGTGGCAGAGACACCCTGTCCGTCCGTCCGTCTGTGTATCCAATATCCATCTGTTTGTTGTCTGTCTGTGAGCAGCTAACCTCTGGCACCGTTGGCCCGATTGCAGCGAAACTGTAAACGCACTCTCCCTGGGTGCCAGAGCAGAACCTCTGCCCCAGTATATTACTCCTAAAGATTTTATCCATACATCACGCAAGGATTGGTCCGATTTCCATGACATTTTGCATGCCCATTCCCACTAGGCTGGTGAATAAATGCCACACCTTTCACATTGGCTTGTTATAGCGCCACCAACAGGTTGATTCTCGCAAAACACATTTTTGGAACAAAATGACTCACTGAAAGGCAAAGGAAGTAATCACATTGGTGTGTGTGTGTGTGTGTGTGTGTGTGTGTGTGTGTGTGTGTGTGTGTGTGTGTGTGTGTGTGTGTGTGTGTGTGCGTGTGCGCGCGCGTGCATGTGCGCGCACGTGCATGTATGTGTGTGCGCGCGCAGTGCGCACGCGCGGTGTGTGTGAGAGCCGTGGTAATTACTGTGCTTCACTGACACTGCCTCTGTAGAAGTCAATGAAGCTGAACTCATTGTCTGTCTACATGAAGTCTAGTTTTGTGTCTGCTGTAGCAACTTAGTTTATTCTGTATTACACTGCCTTTGATTTCATATTCTCTTGCTCCCTCCCTCTCTCTTGATCTTCCTCATAATAGTCATGTGTGTACATTCACATAAAAAAAATATATATTTTGTGTCCCATGTTTTCATATTTTGTGTCTATATTGTGTGTGCAATACATACTTCTTCAGACTTCCAAACATTTTCTAACGATTATGTGAAAAATTGACATCATTCCGAAGTTTCAATGGTGTCTCAGAACCTTTCCTCTGCCCCTCCAGATGTCCTGACTATCCTTTCCGAACAGGAAGGTTTTCCGACGTTGAAAGGATTATGTACAGTATTGGCCTTTATGTTTTCATGTTTTGTGCTATATGTTTTCCTGTTGAAAACTGGCATCCACACTATTCTCATCCTCCCCCTGGCCTGTGTGTACAATAGTCCTATAACTGTCTCCCAGACAGTGCTGCTGAGACTGAAGAGAAATGTTCTCATTAACTGTGCTTAGGGTGAAACCACTGTGACCACACTGGCAGCTCTTGGGAGAGTGCCCGTTGTTTCTGAACCCGTCCTCCCTTCGGTAATGTCTAACCTTCGCACTGCGCTTCAGTGCGGGGCGTATTTCACGTTGAATTGGCTAACCTCAAACCCAGACCACTCCATTGGGGGTTGGGAGGGTTGCTGGTAATAAAAATAAAATAGGTTAGCTGTGTAGAATGTGCTTAATGGTTAGGTGAACTGGGACCAGAAGGAGACATTGAATCATATTTCAGTACTAAATCTAGTACTGTGTGGGATGAGAAGGTTATAGATTGAAGAGGGTGGGGGCTTGGAGTCTTCAGGGGATGGAGATAGACTGAAGAGGTGGGTTCAGGATGTGACCGTTTTGGTCGCATATGTGCCTGAAATTCTATTTATCTATCTATCTATCTATCTATCTATCTATCTATCTATCTATCTATCTATCTATCTATCTATCTATCTATCTATCTATCTATCTATCTATCTATCTATCTATCTATCTATCTATCTATCTTATCTATCTTATCTATCTTATCTATCCTATCTATCTATGCTTCCCTTAAAATATAATTGGGGGCATTTGTGCCTAACTTTCTGAGCTGCAGCTCTTGTTACTAACATTGTGTAGATTGCTACAACAGAGTGGGGGCATCGTTGAACGCTGCTGCGCTGACCTTCCAGTGTTTTATGTGCAATCTCACCATGTGTCAGAAAGTACACATTTTACCAGTAATTTTGAAGATGAGAAACGAGGCGAGCAGATTGGCGGCGAGAAACCGTGTCTCTCTGACACTACTACTGTGAATGAGGCCCAGAGCTGCAGCTGAATTGATCTTTTGGTGGGGCGCTCCTAATTTCTTACATTTTAATTGGATGCACCACTACCAAGTAAAAAAGTAAAATAAAAATGTGGCCACGTGGTGATGGCTTCAGGGTGTGAGGTTGGAGGTAGAGTGACTCCAACTGGTGTGTTTGACCTTTTTCAAATGTGGACGGGAACTAACAGAGCGATGCGTTGTCGTAGCAACAACAGAGGATGCGTTAACGGTGGAAGCAGCACTATTCCTCTTCTACTTCGTTCTCATGTTACCTTGTTGTTTGTAGGGTTCATGCCATATATATACAATAAGGATATAGACTTCCTCAGCGATTAGCCGATTATTGTATCTGTTACATTTCAGAGAGAGAGAGAGAGAGAGAAAAAAAGTTGGAAAGGATAGTTTTGGGACAGGAAGCCCAATACAAAAGTATTGTTTGCTAACTGGATTATAGTTTAGCCTCCCTGCTAAAGTGGCATGTTTCCAATTAGCAGAGAGATACAGAGGAAGAGGCTACACTTTTTATGCCAGACGCGTGCTGCGTGGGTCTGTTGGCACCGGCGAGGTTCTGTTTCCATGTTTAGAGTGAATAAATTGGTCCACAGTTGTCTGTTGGCTCACAGACTGTCCTTATTATCCTGGGATATTTCACTTTTTTCAAACTTTTGATAATTTTATCATCGACTCAGGCTTATGTGAACACGCCAGACAGTTTTTAAGTTGCTCGATTCAGTATTCACCGCTTAGCCCTTACTATACAAACCCATTGTAACTTCAAACTTGACTATAACAATGTTACTTCATCGAAAACAGCTGTCCTTGGTTCTGCCGACTGATATTCTCCTACTAATACGTGCTTGGGTTTATTTTTTTATTTTTTAATATATATATTTACAAGTAATTAAAAAAACACAGCCACATCACATATTGGAAGGTCATTATCAGTCACCTGCAGAACCAAGGACATGGTTAAAATGGGGTTTGAAGTTACATTGGGTTTGTATAGGAAGGGGGCGGGGCAGCTAAAATGAATATCAAATATCTAAATACTGAATTGACCAACCTCTTGGGATAGAGGTGAGTACTGTATGCTGGACAGTGCAGAGGCTAACATTTAGTTTCAATGGCTATTGGGATGTCCGAGACTTCCGTGTGTAACAGCTGCATCCTACTCGACTCGACTCTATTCACCTATTTTGGTTTTCCATTAGGCAAAACTACCCAGTGAGGAAGCGTTACACCGAAACGTGTCTGTGTACCGGTACTTCCTGTGCCATTTAATTATTCAGATTTTCTTTTTGAGTGAGTGCTGGACATGATTCTAAAAGTACCTGCAGTCGAGAAATGGACATGGCGTCCCTGATCAAAATGGAAAATAGCCATTTGTATTTATAAAAATACAACATTGGTCAAGCCTGCACCCCTCTACCTGACTGTATAAACCCCTAATGTGGTCCCTCTCCAGACACAACTTCTTAAAACATGGCATCTCATTGATCAGCCTTGATCTTGGTCTTGATGCCAGCAACAGTGATGTGTTGCGCACCTATGTGGCCGTCTATGTCGCCTGAAGCCTCACATGGAGATAGAGAGAGAGAGAGCGAGAGAAGGGGGTGGGGGTCTTCAAAAAAGAGAATAGGGTTTGTGGCCTTACTAGTGTGGGTAAAGGAAGGCCTTCCTCAGAGGAGTCATTTATTCTGTCCACAGGCTCATTTATTCGGCAATGTTGTGAAACCAGCGCTAATGATGATGGCGATACCCAGAGGGTTTAGACGTTTGAATGATCTCTCATCTCCTCTAGATGCTTCAGCTTGAATGGTTGTCTGACCCCTGGAGGGCCACTGCTGCCTGTTGGAGCCAGAAGACTTTCTGACAACGCTGTCTTAAGCCCCACCGCACACTCATATATATATATATATATTCATATGGGTTTTGCTCAGAATATTATATATTCTATATATATATCGCAAAAAGACGCAGACCAAGGTTAAAATAATATAAATCTAATGCAGGTTAAGTAATGGAATGAAAAAGCCTACACTATTGTGCAATTTTTTAAATGCTTAATATTTACCCAGACAAAATCAGAAAGTGGTCTGTTTTACAACAATCAATTTGAACATTCACACATGTTTGTGGGAGCTGCTCATTGTCACTACAGTTAAGTGTTGGAACAGCTCAAGCGAGAATGAGGCATGGGAGAGAACTACTTTTAATCAACAAAGATTTTCCCTGCCGGCCGCATTTGGGATTCAAATGGATAACCTTCAGATCAAAAGTCATCAATATTTTCCCAGCCTGCACTGAGCTTAAACTTGTAACCCTCTCATCACAAGCCTGCTTCATGGGCTCAAGGAATTCACCCTGCTATTTTTTTTTCTTTTTTTTTTTTTTTTTTTAGAGCTATAAGGCTTTTGCATATTGCCTCATCTAAATTGGCTATTTCTCCATTTTAATTCAACTGAGAGCCCAAATGTTCCCAATGGATATAATGGCATTCAATACAAAGGTGTAAAACAAGAAGGGCCTAGCCTCATGAACACAGCTGTTGTGGTGGTGGCTTGTCAATAGTGGGGTATTGCAGTATTGTGATTATTGTGGCCCTACTGCTGCCATAAGCCTCAGGACATTGTCATCACAGGGTGGTGAAAATAATGCCTGAAAAGAGGATGGTTCTGTGCTCAGAGAACTCTCAAAAGTGAGTATTGAGTGCACTCCAAGTTAATGGCGTTTGGTGATAACACATTTCTCAGCAAAAATAAAGTACAAAAAAGGAAGCAGAGATGGATAAGGCTAGGTATGGGGAGTATTGAGATTTACACAAATAAATGTATTCCAGAATTCAATTCAATTACATTTTATTAAAGTGTCAAATCACAACAGGTTGTCTGAATACAATTTAGATAGAGCAGAAAACCCACAAGAAAGAGCCAGCACTCGCCCAGCAGTCTATCGCCACCCAGGCGGAATGCGTGCACGCGACTGGATTGCTTTTCACAGATTTTGTTTTTGATCAAGCCAAGCTTTATTCAACGGCCCATAAGTAACGAACCGGTGATGGTGGTTAAAAATGTATTTTCCGGGTGAAAGAAAATACGATATCGTCCATCACTACACAGAGCGATTGTTTATATACATTAGAAATTGCAGATTGCCTCCTGACGTCCTGTAATGAAGATGAGACTTTGAGATTGTTGATACAGTATATGGTACCTCAGAGAGAGAGAGAGAGAGAGAGAGAGAGAGAGCCTTGCCTGTCACCTCTCAGAACGGTGTGCACAATACACCATGAAAAAATCTTGACATTTTCTCTTTTCAGCAGGTTATTTGGGGTTTGTACATGAGGCCTAACTTAAACAGAGTGAACCCGAAATACTGTGTGAAAATTTGAGGGTGGCATACCTTGTGGTAAATGGGGGTCCTCCCTGGTTGAAACCCTTGCACATGACTAACTAGTTAGTATGCAATGCATGCATCGGGTGCAAGAAGATAAACCATGTATAACTTGATCTCAGTAATCGATAATGTTGCTGCTGTTGATACTACTACTACTACTACTACTAATTATTATCATTATCATTATCATTATCATTATCATTATCATTATCATTATCATTATCATTATCATTATCATTAGTATTATTATTATGACAAGACAAATTAGACTACTTATTTAAGACTGGGATATACAGTTTATAACAGGAAGGGGACATTTCCATTGATTTTGCACAGATTGGGTCAAAGTACAGTAATAGGGGTGGCTGGCAGTGGGCTATGATTACAATCACTGAAAATAACTGGTCTACATGCTCTGCAACTCACACCCAAATCGACTTCTCCAACAGTACAATATCTGCAATTATTTCTGTACTTTATAGCAGCAATTTCAGTGATGGCGGTGCAGAGTCTAGACATGTTCTTTTGTCATTATTTATGGTGGTCTTTGAGTACAGCTGTAGTGCAACTTGTGGAGAAAAGCTGCACTCGGTCCCAGAGTGCCAGGCTTTACCGAATAGATCGATCATACCATCAACATTGACATCTGAAATCAACATTTGAAAATGTTTGCAAAACATGCATGGTTTTGTTCTGCAAAAATAAATTGTTTTAAATTGTAATTCACACCAGTTGTGGCTCGTTGATGCAAGCCTTTTTCAACTTCCTTAATTATGCAAGATTTTATATTTCCCTTTACTACATCCATAAGGAATTCATGCAATTTGTAGTGATGTCTGCCTTCAAGCTTCACTTAAGGGGGAAAAAAAGTACCGTCCCCAATGAAAACAGAAACCGCATAGAATGTTAACGTGCACTCTGTAATCTCTGAATTAATCTTCAATGGAAATGCATTAGAATTCTCAAAACGTGGACTGCATGTTTCATATTTAGCTCTACAATGTGCACTCCAACATGTGTGCTTATAGTGCATGACCCTGCTAGGACGAGCACGAAAATGGAGCTCACAAATTCCATCCTGTTACACTGGACGAAGGAATTGAGCATCCGTCAGACAGCCTTGCCGAGCACACCGTCAAGCTGTGAGAGGTAATTTCTCTGAGGAAGCAGTGTTATCTGTCTCACCTCTTACTGGCGAGGAGAAAAGAGGCAAAGAGAGGACAGGAGATGAGAGGAGATAGGACATGTCATGTCGTAGATGTCTGCCTGTCTGGATTTTTCAAACACAGAAGCTTCTAAGGCCTACATTGGATACCTTTGATGGCCTCCAAAGCATGAAACCGCTGAGGAGGACTTTTTACTTGGTGTTTAGTACTGTTTACTATACATCGTACCTTGCATCACCTTCAGGATTTGTCAAGAGAATATATCCTTCATAACAACACTATTTAGTATTTAGACTATGTCATGATCGACCACTCAGGTCAATAGAACTAGATTAGGTGGATGGTGTGTCGTGTGACAAAATTCCACAATTTCAGCTTTATTAGCTATATATTGATTTACAGTAACGAGTTCAAGTTGAAAGAATATTCTGTTGAGTCGCCGAATAGCAAAGGGAGAAGAGGAAACAAATTATGTTTCCTGTCCCCTATTGACTGAGGCAAGCTCGTAATCTCAGATTAAAGTGGCAGATAAGAACATCAAAAGAAACACAAATGTTCTGGGCCACTATCTCTCTCTCTCTCTCTCTCTCTCTCTCTCTCTCTCTCTCTCTCTCTCTCTCTCGCTGGATCTTATCTCTGCATATTCCTCCTCTCCTGCCCCAAATCTATCTGGCCAGTCATCTCAGATCTGCATCCGACAGTATCCCCAAACCCCCCACCCCCGTCTTTTGTCTTCTCATCTTCCTCCTTTCTTCTAGTCTTTGCCATCTTTTCCATCTGTCTTATCTAGCAGGAGAGATTTCACACTCAATATCGTTCCCATTGTCCCTCCTCCCCCTCTCCATTTCTCTTCCGAGAACCGGTGTGTGTGGATCCAACTTGTGTAACCCATGGCAACAGTGCTACTGAGTGCTGTGACATATCCGGTCTTTGTGGCGGCGACCCTGATGGCCGGGTCGGGGCAGAAAGAGGCATGCTGTGAATGCTTTGCTCTCTAAGTGTGAGCAGACAGCATGGAGGCCAGTCCAAACACACAGCTACAGTAATTATTACCATTCAGAGTTCAAGTCGGACGATAACGGGACCACAAGAGTTGCTGGAATAGAACCGTGTTCTCTGAGGCTGGCAACTTTAATTCAGTCAGATAACTTGTGAATAGAATGAACCAATCATTTATATAGAATGTGGATATATTTTATCTTGGCGTTTAGGCCACTTTTATACTTATATATTTTGCAGTATCTATGAACACGTTCTCATCTAAAAGGGGCCTTAGGCTCTGCTATGTTTCCCCCTGCTCAGCACAATTAGATAACCTTCATTAACCACTAAGAACATGGAGATAGATAATACTGGGGAACAGGAGTAATAGCAAAGCCCACTCCTGATGCTGGGGTGCAGCAAACAGCAAATAACAACAACGCATGCCACATCAGCGTATGACGTACGGGACTCGCAGAACACTGTATACACCCACATAGTAATGTGCATGAGTGTCACCTCTCGAGTTTTTTTTTATCTGAACTTGCTGTCAAGCTAAATATCAACACGTGTGCATCTCTGGGAAGATGATGAAATGCACCTTGCGCTGGCACAGAGCCATAGAGTAAGACAGAGTTACGACAACTCTGTTCACTTCATGGGGCTAGTCCGATGGCGGCTCTTCTACATAGACTTCTATTGGCGAAGAATAACAATGTCCGGAAGTTGGCAGAATGCACTGGACTCAGGCAACAGCCCAGCTTTAATGATGATGCTTACATCCCTTTATTTTACATCGTTTTTTAGTAATGGTAGGCCTACAACATAAACATTACATATACTTTAGTTGTCACTGTACAATACTTTAAAACAGTTGTCATGTTGCACACATGCTTAAAATTGCTGATATTTTTGCCACCCTGTTACATACACTGTTTGTAGAAAACAATGTATTTCAAAGTCCAGCTTGTCACTCTCCGGGCTGCATGAACAGCGCTCGAGCGCTCAGTTTTCTGACCCCTCAATGTCGTAACTCTGTCTTACTCTATGGCTCTGGCTCTGGCGCTGGCATTACTGTATGTGGCTTAGTACCGGATTTAATGCCAGGGCCCACAGAGACAGAGAGACTGATAAGAATGAGACAGGTAAAGGGAAGGAGATGAGTGTAGGCAAAGAGAAAATAAGGGCGCGGCCATTAATATGAGAATGCATCTACTGAGCTCTCTGTTGGTTTGTTGGTCTTCCTGTGATTGTAGTGTGCAGCTCATTATCCAACTCTCCTCCAGGTATAATTACTGGCTTGTTTTGATCAGAAAGCTTTTAATTAGTTGCTCATTAGCATTGTTTAATTAAACTCACCCCACGCCTTTAATAATAGGGCAGAAGCGTTCTCTCCCGTGTCTGTGTGAGGCGCTGACTTGGGGTTACTGTAGGAAAGCAAGACAAGAGGGCTATTTGTTTTTGATGATTAGTAATTAGTATTAAGTTACAGGGATTACAAAACGTCATTCGGCCATATGAGGAAACATTTCAAACCTCAGGGTTCCCTCAGTGGATTTGAACAACCCAAGCTCTGGAAAAAAGAAGCAGGTCTGAGAACATCCTGTGCGTGCGCGCGCGTGTGTGCGTGCGTGTGTGTGTGTGCACGCGTGCGTGTGTGTGTGTGTGTGTGCGTGTATGCACGCTTGTGAGGGGGCGGGGTTGAGCGGACTTTAAAAAAGAGAGATGCTAAAGCAGAGAGAGAAGAAGAGATATAGAAGAGGATGTTGTGAAAGCGACATCCTCCATGTGAGGAGTTTTTCAATAGGCAAGCTGGAGTGTCTGGAAGAGATTCAAGTCCAGGACCGTGAGAAGAATGCCAAATGGACATTCCTGGTCTCTTCCCTTTTCTACCATTGAGCAATGGCTGACATGGTATTCTTTCAGCTGAATAGTTCATCATAGTGTGTGTGTGTGTGTGTGTGTGTGTGTGTGTGTGTGTGTGTGTGTGTGTGTGTGTGTGTGTGTGTGTGTGTGTGGTGTTCGTAACACGTCCTGATGGAGTGTGACGGTGGATTGAGTGCCAGCCTAGGGTGTCATAGCGTGCTCCAGATCTGACACTCCAGTGTCTGTCTGCAGGGTGTGCATGGATCCAAGCTCCACAGATGTGGGTCTCATGGGGTGCGAGGAGAAGCCTATGGAGATGAAGGGTTTATGGGCTGCTCTGGACACACATTGCCCATTGGCTATTGGTATGGCTGTGTAGTGTACTGTGTCTAGGTAGAAAAGATGCTTTCGGAGCGTTGCAAACAGGGATTGTTAAAACACGCCTCTAGTTCATTTTCAATGAAACCTGCATTTATGTCCGTGAATTTGTCGCACGCGTGCTCGTTGCGTGCACACGCCCGCAATTCACCAGACCTGGATTCTGTTTAGCTTTTTTTGACGCTCGCGTTATTGCGCCCCTCTTGAGCAGACCTGTAGCTGACCCGTCGTTGATCCAGGCGGCAACGCGTGCCTATATCGCTCCTTGTTTGCAAGGCCCTTCCCACTTTCTGCTTGCATTCCATCACCACCTAAACAGTGGTGTTTTTACTTTCAAAAATTTCATCCCACGATTTTGTTACCCATTTTTCACCCGGTTCTAATTGCCTGAGCTGTAGTCCTGGGCACTATACTGCCTCTGCCAACCTGGGGAGAGCCCCGAATGGAGCTCATGCTTTTCAATGCAGTGAGCAGGCTGCTTCTTATCACCTGACAGGGGTGGAGTTTCCCCAGTAGGACGTAGTGTGCGAAAGGAACATGTTATTTCAACAAGTTCCTTTCCCCTCCCATCAGTCAGCCTGACCAGGGGGAGGTATAGAGGCCAGGATTACTGCATGTTTTTTGTTAGGGAACCTACCCTAGGGGACACAGGGAGAAAAGGCCCTTTTGCAAACCCCACCTATGGGGTATGGGGTATGGGTGCTGATGATGCAGAGGAGAGAACCGGGACCTTCTAGCTGTGAGGCGAGTAGACGACATCCCTACATTCCTATAAGCCAATAATTAGATGACCGGCAGAAAGATGCTAATGTCTCTCATAGGAGACTCTGCCAAAAAACTGGTCTTACAGTATGTTAATATGTTGATCCTTTGTTGTCACAGCTCACATGTAATCAGTTCCTATCACGCTCGCAGAAACAAACATACATACATATATTGTTAATAATTCTGTCTACTGCTATGGGCCTTTACAATACTAGCTTAGTGGAATATTGAATTATCTCCTGTTACGTTTCTACTCCTCCGCTTGGAGAGAGCCATGGTGATCCAATCCCCAACCCCCTTTCCTCCGCCTCTCATACTGGGTTCTTCTCCTCGCGGTGCATTTATATACATTAAGCCTCCATCTCCTCACAACTGAATTAAATCTCTGCTCAATTCCATCACTCACTCCTCGCCTCTCCCTACTCTGACTGCCGCAGATCAATTCTCAGCTGTGCTTTCTGCTCCTGCAGCCATGTGTGCTTTGTCCGAGGAAGGAAGTGTGAAGCTGCTGGCTTTCCCAGTGCACTCCAGAAAGCTCTGCGTGTGTCAGGGGGATGCAGAGAGAGAGAGGGGGGGAGAGAGAGAGAGAGAGAGAGAGAGAGAGAGAGAGAGAGAGAGAGAGAGAGAGAGAGAGAGAGAGAGAGAGACATAGACAACCAGAGGCATGAGGCCAGACTGGTTTGTGAGTCATGACTCATGACTCTGTTACAAAACGTCATGGAAAACAAAACGCGTCACGGCTTGGCAAACAAAAACTACTCTATTTACTTAAGTACCAAAACCTTTTCAAAGTATCAATACTTT
>OOFJ01038279.1:5863-17191 GCA_900323375.1 Benthosema glaciale
TGGGGATGGCAATGAAGGACCGGAAAGTCTGCCGTGGCATTGTGAAATCCATGATCTCGAGGCAATGAAGGACCTGAAAGTCTGGCGTGGCATTGTGAAATCCATGATCTCGACCGTGGTCGAAAAATGCTGATGATGATGAATGGTAAAATAATTTGAGAAAAATCACTGATATACAAAAGATCAATTATAAGAGTAGAACCTTAATGTTGAAGATGCGTATGAAGTAGGAGCGCTGCGGGTTGTCCTTGATGAAGCACGCCACCCCCACGTGTTGGAGACTCCACTGTGCAGGACTGTGAGGCAGGGCCATCCACAGCTGCACCACGGCAGTGGCCAGAGTCTGCACAAAGCAAAGGGAACACAGCCTGAGTTTAGGGCTGCAACAGTTAATCGAACGAATTGATTTAATCGATAATCAAATCAAATAATTGATCCAAAACGTAGTATCCGATTATTTGTGTTGTTTTTGGCAGCAAATTTCTATTTGAGTCTAGTCCTAGTCTTTGGAATGAAACCTTATTTCGTTTTAGCCACGTTCTAGTCACCGGGAATGTTTTAGTGTTAGTCTAGTTTCAGTCGACTAAATCTTATAAGATTTTAGTCGACAGTTGATTTAGTCGACCAAAATGCGAAACCAAGTGTAAAATGACCTGTCTTTTATTTATCCTGGATCTCTTGTCCACTAGTCGCTTCATAACATTTTAGTCTAGTTTTTATTTGTTTATATGTATTTATATATTTAGTCTTAGTTTTAGTCATCATAGCTTAGTTTTCATTTAGTTTTCGTCAATGATAAAAGGTAGTCGACGTCGACGAACATTTTTCGTCTTAGTTTTAGTCGACAAAATCAACACTGTTAGCTAGTTAGTTGCTTAGATAGTTGCAAATCTACCCAGAGTTATACTAGGTTGTGCATCATGTCGTTCACAGTCACCGAAAATAGACACGTTTGAGTACAAGCTCACTATGTGCCGCCATGCAACACAGTGTGAGCTTGTAGATCTGCTATTTTCGGTGCCCAACACAGGCACACAATTACGTAGAAATCAGGGTTTACCACTTCACACACTTGTGACTTCACAATATCCTGCTGGCTAAGTTAAAGAGAACACACATTTTACATTTACAATTACATTTTCTCATTCACTCTTGAGAACTATCAGCATCATCCACCAATATCTGAGTAACCAGGTAGCATAATCTACAGGCAATTTAATATCTGAGTAACCAGGTAGCATAATCTACAGGCAATTTAATATCTGAGTAACCAGGTAACATAATCTACAGGCAATTATAGGGAAGGGAAGTTATACCTTCCAGGGCCAAGTTTCCGGTTAAATCTTTAATGTGAATTTTAGTGTTGATTTGATTGGCTGATCACCCCATAAGCGATGATTTGATTGGCTGAGCAAAGTACATATTGAGGATAAAAATCACACCCGTGTAAAGTGAGGGGCGCTCTTATTATCGTCCACATATGACATAAATTCTCCATTCATTGTCAATGGGAATTGAATGTTTGTGCAAGACGAAAGTCTGCACTAATATTATAGCTGAATATAGGAGGGGCCAGAAGGACGGATAAGTTAGGACGCCGATTGCTGATTGCCCGGAATGTGATGATGTAGAGTGCCCCTCACTTCACACAACTGTGATTTTTAATTATTCAGACAAAGCAATAAGGAACTCATGATCAGTGCCAGATTGACTGGTGGAGGACCCTTGGCTAGAGTAACGTTCTAGCTCTTCCCCCAGGCTTATGGCCGCAGGGCAAAGCCACACGTGCATAGATACACATATTTTTTTGCAATAGTTTGTTCAACTATTGCAAATTACAAACTAGCTTTTTGAGCAACATGCTTTACAAAATAAGAACATTTCTATTGTGGCAAAATGTTTGAATCTCCTTATAGATGTATACAATTAAAGGCATTTATACTGCAGGTGAAAAGTACGTTTGACATTTGAAATAGTAGTTGGTCCTTAGGCTCGGCAAGGTTGTAGGTTCTATAGTAGTATGCTTGCATCTACTTGATGTTTTAGTCATCACAAGTAGGACATTTTGTGAAACAGAATTTTCCTAAATGAGTCATTGGTTCAGAACTAACAATAGTTTCTAAGGCCTTTCGTCGTGGTCCCTTAAGATCTCCAAAAATGATCGACCCGTCTGGGCTATTGTAGAATTTGATCTGATTTGAAATCTGCTCTCACAATAGATCATGTTTTAGTCTTTTTGTGTTCATTTAATCCGTTTAGTTGACTCATTATTTTTCTTCCATATATATTTTGCCATTATCAGATATTGTTTTACTGTGCATTTTGAGTAGCATGGGTAAAGTTATATTATAAGAATATACCTTCCTTGTAATGTGCCATTAATAGATTACATGTGCTCACGAGACCATTGAGCTTTTGCTTAACCAGTATATAAAGCAAGCTATTTCCCCTCGTGATATTGCATCAATGTGTTATTATCGACAATGAATTATATGCAGAGCCCGACCCAATAAAACATCACATGATGATGACCACTAAATATGACATTGTGTCAAATTATATTTCTTGTTTTTACATAATTCATGAATAGAACTTCAGCTGATCACAAAATGTGTCTGTCTCTGAAAGCTGTGTGAACATACCTGCTTACGCCCTCCTTCCTTCCAGTTATATCCATCACTATATTCTTGCTTATACTTGAAAGAAATGCATCACTCAATGCATTTCCCATTAGTCCAAACTAAACCTTGGCTGGCTATAAATCAGTGTGAATCAGGCCTCTTTGTTATTGTTCCTAACAGTCACGTCAGCCACAACTGCTCACTACTAGCCTATAAGTACTTACTTACCAAGCATCTCCGGCCCAGAAGCTCCAGCAGAGCCTGGTTCTCCTGGGGGCTCAGCAGGATGCTCAGGTTGTTGTCTTGAGACTTATTGGACTTTGACGATCGGCTCATTTTCTTCTATCCAGAGGTCTTTACTTCATGGGTCGATCTGGCAAATGTTGTAACGCTCAGAGAGGATCTAGATCACTGCAAGAGTGTCTGGTGTTATGTTGGCTGCATGGGAACTTCCTTATTCTACACAGAGTGTGATGTAAGTGTAAACTAGGTACTGCAAAGGGAGCAGGAAGTGAAGAACGACCACAAAAGGCTGACTCTTGTGCTCCACCAGCCGTATAACAGGATGTGAACTTAAGTGCTGCCAAAGATTCAAGATTCTATTTTGCAAGTTTTTCTGATGTCCTTGGCATTCATTTAAATAAATTAAATGCTGCCCCCAACCCCCCCCAGTCCGCATAGTGGGTGCCAGGAAAAAAGGATACAAATGAATTCCCTTGTGTGACCACTAAAAACATAAACACATAGAACACACGAAGTAAAATGTGTTCACTCGTGTCGTGTGACGCGAGGGGCGCTCTGATCGTCGTACATCGTCATACATCACATTTTGGTGCTGCTCGGCCAATCAAATCATCACAAATGTGGTAAACACAAACACACAAAGCTGGACTTAGGAGGGGCTATAGCGCCCCTCGAAAATAAATCAAATAAATCACGTCACAAGGGGAGTCCTGTTTTATTTTTTTGAGGGGCGGCAGCCCCTCCAACGTCTGGTTTTCAGAATTACGTAAGCATATATGTCATCTATGGCCTATGGGCTCCATTTTCGTTGCCCGCTAAACCCCTTATCCCTAAACTTCTTTGCCTTTTTTACTATTTTGAAAAACATTTTTGAATAGTTCAACTAGCCAATCTTACATTGACATGTTGTGAGCTTGTAGACTGGCCAGTTTAACTATTTTTTTTTTTTTCAACCGCAAAATGGTAAAAAAAAAAAAAGGCAAAGAAGTTTAGGGATAAGGCGTTTAGCGATGACGAAAATGTTGCCATATGTCTATGGACTTTTCACTGTTTGTTTGGAGCACTTTAAACAAACACTACCAGGTTTCCCCTTACTTCACACAAGTGTGATGTTTATTTTGAAAGCCAGACGTTGGAGTTAACAGTTAAGGCCAGGGCATAAAAGGGGCAAGCACTGACACTGAACCAAAGACACTCAGCGGACGAGGACGAGGAGAACTGGGAGAAGGAGAGACAGCTAAAAAAAGGAAGCTTTGGTCGAGATGAAAGACCAACTGAAGAACCAACTGGAGCTCGCCCAGGAGGAGCTGCAAGCCAAAGACACTCGTTGGTTAATGGAGGAGGAGCAATGGAGAAAGGAGAGACAGGGACTGGCCGGAGAAAAGGAAGCCACCATGGCTAAGGAGAACGGACAGCTCCAGAAGCAACTGGACGGGCCTCACCCAAGAGGAACTGAGAACCAAGGCTTCCCATGTGTTAACGGAGGAGGACAGATTGGGGAACGGATCTGATGCAGGGAGAAACGGAGGCCTTGGCTGAAAGGAATACGCAACTCCGGCAACAAGTTGACTTCATCTGGGAACAAATGGGACCAAACGTCGGTGCCTGGCATATAGCATGGTCAGAAGGAGAGATGGGGCAAGGAGAGAGACAGGGGCACTAGTGGGAGAAAAGGAGGCTTTACTTCAGCAGAACGGGCAACTCCAGAGCCAACTGGAGGCTTCGGTTCAGAAGAATGGGCAGCTGCAGAGCGAACTGGACCGCACTAAGGTCGAACTGAGAACCAAAGACTCTCAGGTCTGGAGGGAGGGGAAATGGGGGCAGGAGATGCAGGGAATATCTGGCGAAAAGGATGCTTTATCCATAAGAATGAAGAACTCCTTCAGCAATTGGACCAGGCCCAGGAGGAACTGAGAGCCAAGGATTCTCATTGGTTTCTGCAGGAGGTGTTACGGTATAGCAAAATGTAAAAACCCAAATGCAGAGAGACCAGCTGAATTGAGTGCAAACTAAAGTATTTATTAAATAAAGCAAAAAGCAGGCTTAACAACAGGCACAGGTTAAGCAGTCCAAAAACAATACGGAACATTACCAGAAGTTTCAGGGCAGGATGCATAGGCAAGACTCAAATATGGTCCAGAGAAACAGACACCAGAGCTCCACAGTATAACAGCAACATGAAGGAATGATCTGACAAGGTGTGTGTGCGCAAAGAGTTCAGTCTTATAGTGGTGGCTTGATTGCAGGAGTGTTCACAGGTTTGCAGTGGGCTGGGCTGATGAGAGTGGAACCAGGTGTGTGATGAGGACTGAGTGCAAGAATGGAGAGTGGGAGTTAAGTGGCAGACAGGGAAATACAGACAGGGGGAGAGTCAAACCCTGACAGGAGGAGAAATGGGGCAAGAGAGGAACTAACCGGAGAAAAGGAGGCTTTGGATATCATGAATGCAGCGCTCATGAAGCAACTGGACCTGGCCGTAGAAGAACTGGGAACCATGAGAACCAAAGGGACTTCCTGGGCAACCGAGGAGCATTAATGGGGGCGTGACAGACAGGGAAGAAAGCGAGGCTTTGGCCAAGAGGAATATGTGCCTTCCAAGAGCAACTGGATGTCACCCGGTAGGAACTGAGAATCAAAGGCGATCATTGGTCAATGGAGGAGGACAAACAGAGGCTGCAGGAGAGACAGAGGCTAGCTGAGGAAAAGGGGGTGTCCAGAAGCAACTGGACCCGATACGGGAAGAGCTGGAAACCATGAAAACCAAAGGGGCTCGCTGGGCAACAGAGGAGGAGAAATGGAGGCAGGAGAGACGGGGACTTGCCGGAGAGAAGGAGGTTTTGACTAAGTGTCAAGATGCGCGAGTCTGGGGCGCCCGGTGGCCAAGTGGTCCAGGCGCATGCCACATATAGGCTTTGGCCTGACAGCGTGCTGCG
The DNA here is from genome assembly GCA_900323375.1 of Benthosema glaciale. Classification (NCBI taxonomy): domain Eukaryota; kingdom Metazoa; phylum Chordata; class Actinopteri; order Myctophiformes; family Myctophidae; genus Benthosema; species Benthosema glaciale. The sequence continues at coordinate 11,661 of OOFJ01038279.1, forward strand.
TGTTCGAGTCCCGTTCATGACAACCTTTGCTGCATGTCTCTCCCCTTCTCTCTGTCTCTCTTCACTTGATACTATCAATAAAGGCAGAAAAGCCAAAAACAAATCGTAAAAAGAAAAAGTCTAAAGTGTGAATGGCCCCCCGGGCCCTTACACTTGCGTCTTACAACCTCTTTGTGTCACACAGCTTGCAATGCATTTCCAATGGGAGTCACATGGTTTGAAGACACAAACTTGTGTCATGGCTGTCTTCTGCCCTCTTTTTTCCCATGACACAAGTCTGTGTCTTCAAACCATGTGACTCCCATTGGAAATACATTGCGAGCTGTGTCTTCGGCGTGTGATACTGTGGTAAATATATAGTTAAAATATCATTCAATACAACCTCTGAGTGTGTCTACAGTGACTGAGGCCCTAGGGGCCGTTCACACATTAGACGCACTCAGCTCACTCAGAGCTCACAATGCATTTCCAATGGGAGTCACATGATTTGAAGACACAAGACGCAAGACAAACTGCAGCTACACCCAAACAACGTATGTCGTTGTCGTGTGTCATGCTTGACGGTGACAGCATGACATCAGATCAGACCCCCAGACAAACCAAAAAGTAATACATTATAGAGAGCTTGTTTTTGAGACGGTAATGCTTGAAATTCACAGCAGCTTTCACACACAAATGTTCCAAACTATCTCTGTTCTGTTGGTTCGTCAGCACCGTAGATGTATAGGTCATATTATATGTTCCCTATTCGCTCGTGACGTAGAGGTGACGCCAGGCAACATGTTGATGAATTCAGTCTAGTGCTATAGTTACAGTTATATCACATTACATGAGAGTCAGTGTGCAAGCCTGTGTGTAAAGACATCTGACAGAATATAGAGAACTATAAGGTTCCGGGTGGCAGTGATACGGAAGAGTTATACTTCCTAGCCGCCGTGTATCAGTATGGCTGATCCCTGGCAAGAGTGCATGGACTACTGTGTGGAGGTCGCCAAACAGGCCGGGAACATGATCCGCGAGGCGGCGCGGAAGGACATCGCCGTCACGCAGAAGAGCTCTCCTGTTGACCTGGTGACCGAGACGGACCAGAGGGTGGAGGAACTCATCATCTCCTCCATCAAGGAGAGGTACCCCACACACAGCTTCATAGGGGAGGAGTCGGTCGCGGCGGGCGCCCCCAGCATCTTGACGGACAACCCCACCTGGATCATAGACCCCCTCGACGGCACCACTAACTTTGTCCACGGGTTCCCTTTCGTGTCCGTCTCGATCGGCTTCGCCGTGAGGAGAGCGGTCGAGTTCGGCGTCGTCTACAGCGCCATCGAGGACAAGCTGTACTCGGCCGGGAGAGGGAAGGGAGCGTTCTGCAACGGAGTTCCTATCAAGGTGTCCGGGCAAGAGGACGTCACCCGGTCCCTGGTGCTGACAGAGATGTCCTTCAGGGAGGACCCCGAGCACTTCAGAACAATGGTGGACAACATGGCGGCCGTCCTCAACATCCCCGTGCACGGGATCCGAACGACGGGGAGCGCGGCGGTGATGATGTGCCTCGTGGCGTCCGGGGCGGCCGACGCCTACTACCACATAGGTATCCACTGCTGGGACATGGCGGGAGGGGCGGCCATCGTCGCCGAAGCGGGAGGCGTGATCGTCGACATTTCGGGAGGACCTTTCGACCTCATGTCCGGCAGGATGATCGTCGCCAGCAGCCAAGCGGTGGCGGAGCGCCTCGCCAACGAGATAACCGAGTTCCCCTGTGAACGAGACGACACCGAGGGTTTGTGACTGACTGCGGGTGAGAGGGAGAGATCGTGGCCCGTGATGAGTTGTAGAAAGTTGTCTTTCGTTTTCATCCACGCCTTTATCTCCTCCGGGCAGGTTGTTAGTGTGGACGATGGAGATGGTTGTTGGCGGGTCTGCAGAGGGCCGTTGGTTAACCTCAAGGTAAAGTTGTGTGTCGTCAGTGTAGAAGTGGAAGGAAATCCCGTGCCGACATGATGACTTCGCCAACGGAGAGCATGTCGAGATTGAATATAGGTTGGGACCGAGTACAGATCCCGATTGATTGATTGATGGATGGATGGATGGATGGATGGGCTATTTTATTGACAATTCTTAAAAAGATCTAGAAGTTAGAACTTATGTACTACTTATATACTATTTCCGGTCCACAACCGACCACAATACAATGCCAGCGCCATGGATGTACTCAAAAAAGACTACAGCTGGTTTCCATTGTGGTCCACCCACCTACACACACTCAACACTAAAACACTGGACAAACATCACAATAAATAAACTATTTATTCCACCTTGCACACAAGTTGTACTTGTGCGCAAGTACTGCTACTAACTAATGTCTATTACAACTGCTGCTCTAAATTCTTTAGACCCATTATTGACCTTGAAAAGTATACCTTAGTCACCATCAACAGCCAATAAGAGATCACCATTCTTACCCGAACATAGTACATACATAGTTAAGTTACATACAATAAATACAGAACCAGCCCTAGTTACGTCATCAAGAATCGCGGTCGCTTATTGGCCGGTGGACAACACCAACATACTGTACATGCATATACATACCATGCAGATCGCAGTACTTGCGTGCTCTACCCACCAAACATTGAAACATATCTTAATTACGTCACCACCATCAACAGCCAATTATAATATCACCATACGTAAACACAATATTGTTGACTGTGACAATATCATGTTTGAAAGTCACCAGAATCAAGTCAAAAATGGGGAAGCACAGGTGCGGTTTAGATTCCTCGACCGCCTACCAAATATTAGCCAGAAACATCCCTGAGGTTGAGCTCAAGGGCTTTTTTTGTGAAAGATTATTTTTCAGAATTTCTGCTTTATTTTTGATTGGACACTTTGAACAAAGACAGAGAAGGCAGGAGAGACAGTGGGACTGGGACTAGCAGCGGTGATATGCACTCTTACCAGGTGAAACCAGGGTGCTTTTGTTTGGCTGTTGTTATTAATCATCCTGGTGTTTTGGGGGAAATCTATTTATTTAAAATAAAACATCAATCAACATTTCGAGCTCCACATCAATGTAAATTTACTTTGAGTGCAAGTGAATAAATTTGGGCCATCATTGGGGAGGCAGAGGAAATGCCATATTACGTGTCCGAAAGGAAGCACTATGGTTCTTCCTCCGGGGAGCATGTGAACCTTTTCATGTTGTTTGGGACCAGTGTGTGTGACTGAATTCCATCAACATTTTTCATGTCCAAGATATTGGACATGAACACAAAAGAGAATATGAACAATCATCTTTGAAATACTGGCAACCATTTCTTTATTGAAAATGGAAGAACATCTTGGCAATGACAATGACATAAAAATGGCCATCTTGCCAAATACACATAGTTCTTAGCAACGAACAATTGGAGTGGGTATCACCCCTTCATTATTATGTTCCCCTGATGTATAGTTCTGTTCAAGAGACTTCAGCCCAACTGATGTGGACTATCAAAGGCATATTTCACTTTCAAACATGTTTGGGATAATTTGAAGGTCTACTGTGGCTTTCGAGAGCACCCCGGGCAGTTTTTAAGCTGCTCGATTCAGTATCTTTTTGGTATTAAGTTGATCAGACACGCCCCCTTCCTATAGAAACCCACTGTAACTTCATACTTAAAACATTGTAAACGCCCATCCTTGGTTGTGGTGATTGATATTATCACCACATCTTATAATCTTATAATGCGTGAGGGGTCCGTGAATTACGCTTTTCATCTATTATTTGGGGAAATGAAAACACCTGTGTGAAGTGAGGGCGCTCTTATCATCTTACAACATTGGTTTCAACATTATGTTTGTTCAACGGGTGCTAATGTTTGTTTTTTGCCTCACAATTTTGCAATTTGTCTATGGCGTTTTCGTAAATCGGCATCGTTGAAAAACAAACATTAAAGCCATATATAGGAGGGGCCCCTCAAAAATCACACCTGTGTGAAGTGAGGGGCGCTCTTATTATCTTGAAACATCGATTACAACATAATATTTGTGTTAGCGACGGGTGATAATGTTTGTGTTAGCGACGGGTGATAATGTTTGTGTTAAAACAAACATTAATTTCTCTTCATTGTCAATGGTGTTTTTAAAACAAACATTGTTGAAAAACAAACATTAAACCTCTATATAGGAGGGGCTCAAAAATCCACATGCGTCTCGGCCAATCAGAATTTGCGTCCTCCTCACCTTCAATGATTGTGTTGCGCAATGTTTGTGTTTACACAAACACTCAAAATTGGACATAGCCCCTCGATAAAATAATAAAATTAATTGAAAACTTCTACGGTGCTCACAAACGCTCGAGTAGAAGTTAAAATGACCCCAAACATGTTTGAAAGTAAAATACCCCCTTCATCATTTAAAACCATACATGACAGACATGTCTTATCCTTTCAGTACTGTATAGTGTATGCTAGTTCTCACATGACCTCCACCCGTATAACAGGTTATAATAGACATGATTTGTTGTTTGTACATGGCAATTGCATGTATTAAAAAAAAAAAGAAAAAAAGCTATGAAACCATTAATTTTGATCTATATTACAAAACATCAACAGGTGATGTCAAAAAGGAACACTTGAATGAATTACATTACACAAAATGTAATGCTGGTTCACAGTTGTATACACTTATTGCAATGCTTTGGCATTATAGGCAGCTTAATTTTTCCAGTTTGTCAAATGCTGTAGAAACCACCCTAACAATCACTGCTATTGCTATTTGTCCAAGAAGAAAAAATAAAAACAAAAACTGATAAAATGCTAAACGAAGCAAAGCATGTTTAATTTAGCTGCTTTCCGAAACAGACTCCATTACAGCCAGTAAAACAAGATTATTGGCTTGCGTCAAGCAATATGATAGAATATAAATAAAAGAAAGTCCATCTCATTCATGCTTTGTTTTGGTGCTCTCAAGTGCCAATGATAAAAGACCGCTTAATTTTCCACAAACGTTAATTAAGTAAACCAAATACAACTCTCTGGGCAGCAGGAATATAAAAATATATATAGTGAATTTGTGAATACTGTTGTTTAGAAAGCATTTATATAAACAAGATTCACCAAAAGCTAATTGAGATCTTCACTGGTGACTCGTACGCGAGCAGAATTGTTTTAGATCGAGATCTGAAATGTGAACAAATCAAATTTCTTTACCATTCAGTACAATATTATTGCCTAATCTGATCCTTTCTTTTTCCATTAGATTTGGCTGTATACCTCATCATAACCCTCATTCATTCACTCCGTTAATTGATTGGCAGTCATTTTAGTGGTTCTGGGCCTTCCATGGACAGCGTGTCCCTTGACTCCTCAGGTATAATTACGGTACAAGCTGGGAGTAATCTGTGTGATTCGTCCTGGTCGGACGGACGGACACCACTGGACTCCTCCCGACAGACTTCCGGCCTGCCTCCATGGAAGGGCTAGCATGTCCTTTTGACCTGATTCTGGAGGGGGAAACGTTCTTATAGCAAAGCCCCTAGACATTGTGGT
>OOFJ01038299.1:0-12119 GCA_900323375.1 Benthosema glaciale
TACACGTGCGTGTGTGCGTGCGGTGGTGGTGGTGGTGGTGGGGGCTTGTCAGCATGAAATCCCTCTGCAAAAATACTGGGAACATATCCCGTGACGTTAAATAGTGTAAAGACGTCGGGGCTGCTAGATCATCGTGACCACGTTTAAAAACACAAAAGAGAAGCACGTTTTAAAATCTCCTAACATGTGTCACACCAAGCTACAAATACGACACCGAGACCCCCCTTTTTAGGGGTGAAGAAATTTACCTGGGGATTATTTTGTAATCTGAAGCCGCCCTCGCGCAGCTGTATGGTTATATACCCCTAATTCGCTGTAGAGTTTGTCGTAGATTTACACCAGGCTGGAGTTTAGATGGGATTCCGGGACTCGGAGGGCAAAGCAGCAGATCTCTGGTTTTCCGGGCGATGGTTTTGGATTGCCTCGCCAGCACAGGATGGACTACGCTCCATGGAAACCATGCCGTTGCCTTGGAAACATAATAGAAACACGGTCAAAAAAATAATAATAAGAGAATAAAATGTATTCATGCGAGCGGGATCCGGGGGAAGTCTTAAATGTACTTTTATGCCAGGAGCCAGTTATCCCTCTTAAATACCTTTATTTAAACACAGGATCACCATTGGCTTCTGGCAATAACGCCTAACAGCATAATCCATATAGCAATCATCCTGTTCACAGAGCTGTTTCCTATAGACCCCTCGATCTCGTAGCAACAGGGCAGGAAAAGGAGGAGGTTGTTATACTTTCTTTTTTTTGGGGGTGCAAGAAATTGACATTGATGCTGGACAGGGTTTTGAAATTTCCGATTAAGATTAATGCACAATTATCTTCATGTATTTGAAACCATCTCTGATGGTAGTACGAGCTCGTGTGAAATTATTTTGGAACACATGTTCCTGGTTGAAACATCGAAAACCGTAGAAAGGATTAATTTAAGAACATTTGTCATTAAAAGAGAACAAGAGGTTTGTAAAAAAATCTGGACAATATAAAATAAGACATCAAATATTATGTATGTATGTATGTATGTATGTATGTATGTATGTATGTATGTATGTATGTATGTATGTATGTATGTATGTATGTATGTATGTACTGTATGTACTGTATGTACTGTACGTACGTACAATTGTACACAATCAAGTGTTTCATAACTAAAGGGCTGCGTACAGTGTGTGTGTGTTCAGGATAAGTACGCTCGTAAAACGTGGTTTGGGCTGTGGGCTGTCAAGTGGTTGAACACAGATCAGATGCATGTTGACTGCGGGGCTGAATACTTGAACAGGATATTTCAGTAGCTCTCGTAGCATTGTCAATATATCAATAGCTCATGGAGTAGAGACCTGAGCATGAGAGCATTTTCAAAAGAGCATTTAAGTACATTTGCCGAGAATTAAGCTGACTTGTGTAATAACTGATAGGACTTATTGACTGAAGGCCAGTTTACTGTTGTCAAATCAATGGGCGTAGAAGCATGCGGGGTACCCACTACTTTTAAACAAACTTAACAGGCAAAGAGGATGCTCGGGGGGCACTGGAGGGAAATAAAGAAGATTGATGCCCTTTTTATTATCTGTTTTTGCTATCTTTTCCTCTGAGTGTTACTTACAAATGGCATTATTGGATACCCATTGTTTGGACTTCAATGCTCCTAAATGGCCTGATATATCGAGCCGAGGCTTTTAAGGTGGTTACAGGGGATTTCTGCCTTTGACTCGGCATAAGGAAATAAAATGAATTGTGGCTCTTGGAAGTTTTAAATATTTATGATTTTTGTTTTGCAATAGTAGGGCAGTAGAGGTGAAATGATCCTTGTATCGGTAAGTAACATAGCAGCTGGGGGACAGTAATGCATGAGGGCGAGTGTGTGTGTGTACGCGCGCGCGCGCGCGCGTGTGTGTGTGTGTGTGTGTGTGTGTGTGTGTGTGTGTGTGTGTGTGTGTGTGCGTGTGTGTGTATTCCTGCATATGAGGCAGAGCAAGTGAGGATGTGCATGTGTGTGTATTCATGTGAGAGCGAGAGAAAGAGAGACTGTGTGTGTGTGTGTGCGTGCGTGCGTGACACAGAGAGATAGAGAGAGAGAGAGAGAGAGAGAGGTGGAATGAGAGATAGAGAGGGTCTGGCATAAGGTCTTTCTCCAGAAACATGCCACTCGCACAATTATTTTTCCTGTCTGTCTGCATACTTCAAACCGCTTTGGAAAATGTGTGTATGTATTCACCACATGTGTGTGGTTTTCTGTAGTTTTATGTCCACATTAAACACAGGAAGCCATAAAGATATTTGTGTCATGGTCTTGAATAAAATGAAGAATTATACCTTTTGGGCACCTCTCAAAATGTATTATTATTATCATTCATTATCATTATGGTATTCTGTGTGCATTTTCGGTATATTGTCCCCGGCGGTGTGGAAGTCATTTTGGGGTGTGAGCCACATTGGTCAAAAGGTCACTTGATGTGGGCCAGAACCATGTGCGGACGCATTCACTTATACAGCATTGTTTTTCAGTCACTGCTACAGTATATATATATTATAATGTATATTAGGGCTGTCAAACGATGAAAAAACATTTATGAAATTAATCATAGTTTAAAAATTAATTAATCATAATTAATCACCATTCGAACTATGCCCAAAATGGGCAAATTCTTAATCTTTTCCGTATAATTGTTGAGAATGTTAAGATAAATGACAGAAGGCGGAATGCGGATACATATATACATTTATCGTACATCTGCACAGTAAAATCCTCAGTGTTATTTGGTTCCATTTGAACGCTCTCTCTCTCGGAGCAAAATGAACACTCAGGATTTTACAGTGTATATATAAGACATTGTGTGTAATGTTTTATTATTGCAATCAAACTGATATTCAAAATGCCTCGCTGCTGCTGCTGCTGCTGCTGCTGCTGGTGGTGCACGGGGGGAGCTATATAGAAAGCAGATCCCGCCCTCTTTGTCTGCTAACCTTGTAACTGTGTGTCAGTGAATATAATTGTTGCTAGAGCCTCCTATAGAGAGAGAGAGAGAAAAAAAGAAGGAAAAAAAACGCTCCCGTCCCTTTAAGTGCTTCCACCAATTCTGATGTGGTGCGTGGTTGATTTACATACCCCATCCTCTCCTCCTCCCCCTCCAGGCGAGCTGAGCGAGGATGTGGAGGCTGCCAGTGAGCCCACCACAGACCAGGAGGACCAAACCAAAGACAGGGAGTGTGGGGGGGAGAAGGAGCTCTCCAAAGGGACAGGTAAGCCCCCCTTATATTTACACTCGCTCGCTCGCTCACTCACTCACTCTACACATTTAACGGAAACACCGCCCTGAGGAAGCACCAGGCAACTGCACCTGCGTTTGTGCTGTATACAGAAGCTAGGCCTTTTTTTTTGGTCTAATGTAATTATACACATTTCTATCCATTTTTATCCAATATTAAAAAATAGTGAGAGTCCTTTAAGTAAGGCTCCTTCAGAACTCCCACGAATCCAATTCAATCTTTTATTTTATTTTTGCTTTTTTTTTTTTTTTTTTTGCTGTGGGTTTCCACTCATCAAATCCCAGGAGATCAGTGAGGCTAAATTGTCAATTTAGATAATCTGGTCAGGTGACCTGTGACTCACGTTTTGTCTATCTTCAGTGGGGAATACAGACATAGGGCCAGTCAGCCACATGTGTACTGTACACACATGTGATAGGACTGCTCTGTCCCAACTTTACCGCACGCATGTGCACGCACGCACGCACGCGCGCGTACGCACGCGCAGAAACACACACCTGTGTTAAGTGCGATCAGATGGTAGGGCTGTGCAATTAACCTTTTTTCCCTAAACCAATATTTAGAACCAATAACTATCATAATTTAGGTTACTTTATTATTCAAGAAGCAGTTTGATTAGATATAATTTTGAATAATTTTTCATATTTTACTAAATTTATTTGTCTGATTAATCTTTTATTTACAATTTGTTGTACACTGGATGTTGTTGGTGGTACATCAGAAATATCCAATGTACAACCTTCAAATTGTGTTTTTTAAACGAATCGAGGTGAAAGTTGGAAATAATCGTTAATAATATTGATTTGAAGTCATATCGGCCAGCCCTACACTACGCACATGCAAACACACATGCACAGACAGACACGCGCACACACACCTGGTGTTAAATGTGATCAGATGGGTATATTCTTCTCCATGGTGTGTAACATAACAGGTGCAGGTGTTGGTTTCCGTGGAGGGAGTGGGCCTAAAGATGAAGGGAGGAGACATTTGGAGTTTTGGCTTACCTTAGAACAAGCCATGATTGATGTGTGATGATGATGATGATAACATGCGTGTTGCACATGTGCGTTGCCACTTGTGAACATTTGGCAGTGGTGATAGAAGTGTATACAGTAGAAGTAGTGTCTATTTTCCCCCACTATAGTGACTCTAAGCAGTTTAAGAACATATATATCAAGTAGCAGATCTACAAGCTCACAACAGGTCACATCATGACACATTATGGGCTTTTAGGTTGGATATTTTTTGTTTGTTGCTATTTTTTTAATTTGACTTTAATGGTTGAGATGCGTTGAGAGTTCAAACAGTAAGTCTTGGCTCGTTCTAAATATCAAACCTTTGTCTTAATTTGTGAATTAATATTATTGTTGTTTACTTTTAATACAACGTCTTAAGCGTTATTGGCTACAGCCAGAGTTATGGTCATAGCAGTAATTACTGTGTTAGTAGTGGTAGAATTGTTGGTTGTAGGAGTAACATAGTAACAATAGAACCTAGGTGGACAAGTGACATTACGTCTATATTTGTCTAGAGACATAGCTGATAAAAGCAAGGGTGTTTCCCAGTGTCTTGTCAGGACTTATGGAGGCGTTTTTTTCCATCTTTTAATAAAGTGGTTTTCAAGTAAAATATGCATTAGGCTGCTGTGGACCCCCAATTGAAAAGAGTTTGTGTCAGGGACCCCCAGAAGAGAAGACATTTTCTTTCTTTCTTTTTTTTTTAATAAAACATCACACATTGTTATTATTTGTTTTTGTTGTAAGCTTGTACTCTGCAATATACAGATTAAATAGTTAAGAAGTGTCAGTGTGGGAGAATATTTATTATACTTCACAATGATACAAGTTATCATAATTAAATATTTGTATTATTTCTTTTTATATTTCCAAAAACAATGCTGACAGTTAAGAAGACATTCCTTATGCAAAGCAACAGAGCTGTGATAATTCTGACACTGTTAACAGTTGCAGGCCTGGATATGCTGTGTCTCACTTGTCTAACTCCCCCCGTTACTGAAGGAAGTTTTGATTTACACGAGTCAGGTTAAAAGCTGGAAAACAATTCAGACCTTTTTCCATACCTAAGATTTCTTTCTTTCTTTCAAAGTACAAAAAAAAAAAGTTCATCACACTGTTTGAAGCCCAGCCTTTGTAAAATGTCTTTGATATTAGAAGTTCTATTTTAAATGAGGCTGAGAGAGTTGTTTGTGCTCCTTGAAAGGGCGACACTCACTCTTTGATGGGGAAGAAATAATGATATGCATGCCTGCCTGAATATGGCTAAAAGTATATTTTAGCACATCAAAATAAAGCACTTTAAAAAGCATTAAAATGAGCTGGCCGATTAATAATTCACTCATACCTGTGGTGCTCAGGAAGAAGACGGCTCACATTAGGAGCCCTCTTTTTTTTTTTTTGAAAGGCATGCGATTTGATACAAGCATATTCAGTTCCTTTCCCTACCCTCTGTCAGTCGCTAATCACCAAATAAGTGTGTTTCTGTGTTTTCACAAAGGAAAGAGATGTGCTTGCATATGAAAAATTTACAGCTTCCCAGCAGCTTATTAGAAACGCTTAGTTAAAAATAGCGTAGTGCATTAGGAGGGAACCAGGTCTGGAGTTCTGTTTGATGTCAGTGAAAAGGTGGGTGGTGGTGGTGTTGGAGGAGGCTGGGGGAGCAGAGCAGAGAGCGGGAGGAGGAGGGAGGAGGGGGCAAGATTGTGCTGTCAGCTAAAGGTACAGCAGACTGACTCTGCTTAATGGAAGGAACCCTTTTTTTATACTTATAACATTTTTATGATTGATGGGACACAGTGGCCATTCAAAGGAAGTGCACCTTACTGTATCTCCTGTGTAGAGAAGGGGGGGGGGGGTAGGAAAATCCCAGAATGCATTTGGTAAACAGAGGAGCTTTTGTTTTGGTTGATGACTGTCTGAAATTATGTGTGTGTGCCTGATAGACGCACAGACGTGCGTGCGTGCGTGCGTGTGTGTGTGTGCGTGCGTGCGTTGTGTGTTGTGTGTTGTGTGTGTGCGTGCTACACTCCTCTGTGTACAGGCGTCACAGAGGCAGAGCTAACCTGCTATTTAAATAAGTGTCTGAAAGGTGCTCAGCCTCGCTCTGTCTGATGTGGAGCTGCTTCTATGGTCCGTCATTAGAAGTGTTGAAGTGTTCCCTCTCATCCTTGTCATGCCACCATTGGAACAGAGCGCCGCAACATTGTTCCTTTACAAATGACAGTCACTGTCATACAGGCGGAATTAGCGAACACAGAAGAAAGGCTTCCCCCCCCCCCCCCTTCCCCTTTTCCTTTTTAAAGCCACTGTCAATCTTATTTTTCTTCTTTCTGGTGCCAGGGCTCCTCTGTATTCATTAAAATCATTTAGAAATACATCAGATTGCCTATGTAAAATGCACATGTGTTTCACATGTCACGTCTTGAAAGATGGCTTCATTATTCTGTTGCTTTTCATTTCCCTCAAAGAGCAGACATGTGCACAAATACTTGCATGCAAACATGCACAATAACTGTGCACACAGACTGCAGATAATATGCATAGCAGCTGTTTCATAATTATATATCATCAGAGACAGAGAGAGAGAGAGAGAGAGAGAGAGAGAGAAGGGCGGAAGAGAAAGAGATGTAAAGCTGCAATTTTAGGCAGAATACAAAAATCCTTACTTGTTTGAACAATAAAGTCTGCGTTGGCACTGCAGTAATCCAAGGGGCCATTTATAAAGTTAGGGATAAAATATTTATACATGGCCAAGCCGTGGGAGCTTTGTTCACCTAACTGAGACAGCAGCATTAGTGAAATGGACAGGGTTTCTGCTGAGAGAGGGATCCATACTGTTATTAAGGCAGGTGGTGTATTAATGCAACATCTGAATGCGTAGGGTTGCAATGAGGGCAAAGATGGGGGGGCTGGTGAGCGTACAGTATATTATAGTAAAAATCCTCAGTGTCAATTTAACGCATAAGAGCGCCTACATTTAACAGTCGGATTAGGATTACATTGCTCTGCAAATGAGCGTCATGTTCCTATTCCTATTCCATGGCTCCTTGTCTCATGCCTTTATCATTATCGAAGTTGGCCTGAGAGAAGGCTGGGAAAAAATGATATTGCTGCACGGGTCATTCACCTTCCGCCACTAGCAAAGCACCCAATAATTGATTCCTTTCAATACCTTACGTCTAGTAGACTCATTGATTAAATGACTGTGATGTAGCTGGATGTTTGATGCGTGTCCATATCTGTGTGCGTGCGTGCACGCGTGTGTGTGTGTGTGTGTGTGCGCGTGTTCAACTGTTCATTCGTGCTTGCCCGTTGGAATGTCTGTTGCAAACAGGAGGTGTGTGCCTTTGTGCTTGTTGTCAGACACTGTAGTGTAGTCTGTTGACAATGTTAGAGCCTTGTCTGCTTGATGAACATGACGTTTAGCACCCCCTAGATGCAGCAGAGAGCCACTGCTTACTGTGCTCACATCCAGTAATACTGTACTCTGCTATAAGACTATGTGGTCAGCGTTGTGCTGATAATCAGATAGCTCACACTGGAATGGACAAGCCAACCACTTGGTACAGTAATCCCTAAAGATAGGTGTATGTCTAGTAATTACAGTCTAGATGTCTAGACTGAATTCTAACAACAATGTGTGGTTGAAGATAGAAAAATAAATAGTAATAATAATAATCTCTAGACTAAATAGTAAAGTGCAATAAGTATCCGAAAATGGCATTCTCTGCTATAGTAGTTTATTTCTTTTAAAACAATGTTTTAATGTCAGTGCTAGTATACTCCACTGGCAACCATTATACATGTTATGATGATGATTTGTTATGGTTGTTAAGCGGCATGACATGAAGTCAGGGGAGAGTAGTAAAAATGTTTACATATTCATATCATGTCCTTTTGAGCACTCTGTCGTCCCTTCAAATTATAATTCTTTTTGTCTTTGAAGATAATACATCATAAATTGTTCTTGTTTGTGAGCCAACTCCCTGAAAGCCTGCGTGTTTATGAGTTTTACCACCACAGTAGTCTAATGGGCCTGGGTGGTTATGGCTGCATCTGGGAGTGTCCTTTAAAGGTGAACAACCACGTCAGCCTTCTGTTCCATCGCCTGGAGATTAATAACCCTGCCACTAATTAATATCTCCTTTTAATTTCTTCATTTTAAATCTGCCTTTACTGCACCCATGCCTTTAGGCCTATGCAATAATATTCGCTCTCCCTCCCACACACTCTCCCACACTAGCGAGCGAGCGAGCAAGCGCGCACTCTCTCTCTCTCTTTCTCTCTCTCTCTCTCTCTCTCTCTTACCACCCTGTCTGTCTGTCTTTTTGACACAATGCATTTTCATGTAACTATTGTTTAAATTAATTTAATATAGGCAGACCTTCACACCAAGGAGAGGGAGAAATTATTCAATATTGAGCTTTAATATGAAGTGCTTTGTATGAGGCCTTGGTTGTAATTTTCTTTATTTGAAATTAATTGATGCAAAGTAATTACCTGAGGAATAGGTGGTGAAATTGAACACAGCCCTTTGTCGCTCAAGGCTGTAGATTAAAAAGCGTGGACACAAATGGGAAGAAGAAAAGATAATATTAGGTTATTGCCAGCATATGTATTAAAGGTGAATGACTTGACAAGGAGTTGAAATTCCTTCTCAGTACTAATGGTGAAATTGCGGTGTGTGTGTATGTGTGTGTGTGCGTGCGCTCGCATGCGTTTGTGTGCACGTACGTGTTCCTGTGTGTGCGTGCACGAACGTCACGTGGAACATGAGGAAGATGTTAGCAGCTCTCTGTCATGTGTACTCAGTTTATTGAAGGTAGAAAAGCGGTAGACATTCTGGACAGGGCTAGAGACATTCCAATTCTACAACACAGTGCGTATAGTGTAATTTGAGCCTACACTGCAAAAAAAAATCCTGTCGTAGGAATGGGAAGGAAGTGGCTTTTCTAGTTTAGGACTAGTGTCAGAAAGAGCATGCGGCCTGCCTGCCTGCCTGCCATGGACAGAGCCTATATGGCCTACTGCGGTTTATTGTATTTACGACCGGAGGTTTGAGGCTGCCAATGCGGAACGTTTGGTCACTCGGAATTGAGGGGCCGGGATTTAAGAGATGGCAATGACCTCATAGCGCTCTCTCTCTCTCTCCTGGGCCCATCAGGGGATATAGTCCCTCTCCCAACAGTTGGCCATCATCTTTTCTATTGCCATGCCCACCTTCTTGTCCAGTGGCCTTCGCTCAGCAGGTGGAGCGGATATAATGGAACCAAGTAGGTTCCCGGTTCGATTCCGAGACTCCTCCTGACGTAGAGTGAAAGTGTCCTTGATCAAGACACCGAACCGCCACTGCTCCCAGTGCGCTGAGCAATAGTTGCCCATAATAGTTGAGATGGGTTAAAATGCCGAGGATAGGAAGTTCAGGAACTAAAGTTGTTGCAGTGATGTTGTCCCTCAAACCATTAGCCCCATCGTCCACAATATGGATACCTCTTCGACGCGGTCACGGCAGATGACACAACACTGCTCCTGGAAGTTTTCAATGGCGGAGGACCTGTTGTGTTAATTCAGGCTATCTCGTGTCGGTCACTCACTCCAGCTGCCATCTTTTTTCCCTCTTGAAAGCACAAACAAGGCTGTGATTGCTCCAGAGACCTGGGCAGTGTGCTGACAGCCCCCTTTCCTGTCTGAGTAATGCAGCCCAGCAACGGGAGGTGAGACAAGGTGCCAAAGTCCAATTCACTTACGGGACTCGACAGCACAAAAGCCCCTGGTTTACGGAAAAGGGCTATGAATTAATAATCGCCTAATTGACTCGTACATTTTCTTCTTTTTTTTTTACCCTCTGCTACCAGGCTTTCAGATGAAAGCCTGGTCCGTGTATCTGTCAGGAGAGCTTTGGTGTTGTTGGGAGGGCAATGCAGGGGAGGTCAGTGTCACAGGAAGGCACCTGACAGACACTAATGTCACAGAGGGACCCATGGTATTCTGTCTAAGAGGGATGCATGTGGATGTCACTAATGGGTCTAACACGGCCCTCGCTGTGTCGTAATGGACTTTCCTGGCGGCGACAGTAGAATTCCATGACAGAAAAAATGGGAAAAACACAGAAACTTAAGTTCATTAATTGCACATTTATCTTTTATATAACCTCCCCGCGGGGGAGAAGCCACGGATGTAACTTAAGCAAGAAAACCCAGAGTTCACCTCTGGACTGTTCCAGTCATTGTTGTTGATGTCTGTGCTCTTGTTGTGATGGCAAAGTTGTCCTTGTGTGGAGGCCAGTGCTCATGTATTACTGTAGTAGTCCCAGGAGATGCATGGCCCCCCCTCCGTCAGGACCCAATGTTCTGGTCATGGGCCCTGCTAATAGATTTGGTAGGCTCAAGTGCACACACCCATGTTCTGATAGCAGTCCCGCTCGGTCGCGCCATGTTAGACTGTGCCGAATGGGGCAAGGAGAGAGAAAAAGAAGAAAAAAAAAACACTGTTTTTATTGCTCTCTGTATTGGTTCTGGTATGTTCTCCAGCCTTATGGTGTGTTGCTCTCTCTTTTTTTTTTTTTTCTCATCACACCTGACAAGGAGAAAAACAGGATACAGTAGCTGGGTGTTAGTCACGGGGATGGTGACAGAAGTGGGTTTTGGGATTCTTGAGAGGGAGCGATTGATCAGATTTATGGACTCCTAACTGGCCATGACACGGAAAGACATGCACTCTGGTTAAGCCTCAGCGGCAGCCTGTCGCTCTCTCACTGTCCCTCTCCCACCCTCATAAATACACACACACAGTACAGACAGACAGACAGACAGACACACACACACCTGGCCCTCCTGTATTATAGCTCTACGGTCCCGTCAAGTAAAACAACTGCTCATTTCAGCTCTCTCGTGTTTAATTGAGTGTTCATTTAGGGGACTTAGCATGCTCGCTAATTAATTACCCAGTTTTTTTTATCTCACTCATCATTAGGCTGAGATGATGCTCGTGTTTACTTACTGTACTTACTCCATGTTTATACCGTGCATTAAACCACGCCTTCTTATAAAGCTGAGTATGATCCGTAAGTGTTATAATAAGCACAATAAAGATGGCGGTGCATCTAGAGTCCAGCCCGCTGTGCCCGTCTGCTTCAAATAACTTTATTGACAATGGCTATGTTGTTAGCATGCCATTTCATGTTCTTTTTTTTCCCTCCTTTCTTTCTTTGGGAGAATCCATGACTGTTTTTTTCTCAGAGAGAGAGAGAGAGAGAATGGGTCGTGATGTGACGCGTTGTGTGAAGCTGCAGATTGGCTGTTCATTGTATGACCGAGTATACAGTACACTACAGTATAGGGCTCATGTGGCTACCGCAAATCCTGATAACAAAAAACACCAACCCTCATGTTTGCTGTTGACGACACTCCCCTTTTTCTCCGAGCGGGGAGTATAGGAGTAAGTAAAAAACGGTGGAGTGGAGGTGGAGTCGAAGTGGAGTCGGAAGAGCAGCAGTTGCGCGGGCAGATAAGAGGAGGGAAGAAGTTGCAAAGGACAGTGCCATCATGACTGAGAGGTTAATGTCAGGCGAATGGGAGGGTTCCTTTTGTTTAACATTTCCTTTGTTTATTGGTGGGATGTGTTTAATAGGATTGCCTGTGACTGGACTCTAATAGGTCCTCGCCGGCTGATCCCAGTGTCTCCGGGAGATCCAGCTCTGTCCGAAAAGCCCATAAGGTCCCCCACTGGGTAATCAGCTCAGCTGCCGCCGTCCTGATTGGACCTGACGTTTTAATGTCTGGAGCAGGAGCGTGGTCAGCCCTGTTTAACCTGACCCCCGCCGCC
>OOFJ01038759.1:0-10101 GCA_900323375.1 Benthosema glaciale
GGGGGGAACCAATACTGTCATGGTCTTGACTAAACAATTGTATACCAAAACTTTAAATAACAAACCTGATCCTTCACATAAAAATGAAGCACAACAAAGACATGTCAAAAAGATGATTTATTTAACTGATTGAGATTAAGCTTAAGCAAAATCGAGACTTCATCAAAAACAGTCCATGGCCTGTACTGAAGATGGAACCCTTCAGTGGAAAGCTGCTGAACATATACACATAATGTAGTATGGTGCAATGGCAGCAGAGTTATGCAGTGTTTCCTAATCTTTCACATTATCCATTCCAAATATATGGCTTAAATCTTCTCTACTTAGAAAAGGTTGATTAAAAACATCAGAATATACACAAATACATTCATATTTACATACCATGGATGATAAGTAATAATTTGTTATTTATTATGTGGTTCTTTAAAAGAAAATGCTTTTGACAGTTTGTTGAATGGTGCACTGTATGCAATAGGCTTTGCATACAACTCAAATGGCCCTCGGCTTCTTGAAATGTGATAAAACAAACTCATAGTGTAAGTGGCACAAAAAATAACAATGTCAGACATTTCTAGTAGGAACCTACCAACATAATATGGAAAAATCCTCAAATAAATTTACAGGTGTGAGACAGATAGGAGATGGTTGAAAAGTCTTTTTTTTAGGACAGTATTATAGTGTTCTGGAAAGAGAGCCTAGGACGTGTTTTTACCTTTCTCCTTTTCTGTGGATTTATTTCTCTCTTTGGAGGCCTCGTGTTTACTGTCCTTCTTTCTTTCTTTGCTCCTACTCCTGTCCCGACGATCACGGTCTTTGTCCCGTTCACGGTCCCTGTCCCTATCCCTGTCTCTCCGCTCTTTCCCGCGATCTCTGTCTCTGCTTCTGGACCGCTCTCTTCTCTCGTCTCGGCTTCGTCTGTCTCGTTCTCTGTCACGGTCACGGTCGCGTTCTCTGTCGCGCTCGCGGTTCCTCAGTCGGTCTCGGTCATGTTCTCTCCTGTCGGGAGCCCTGGGATCCCTGTCTCTGTCATATTCTCTCCTGTCGGGAGCCCTGGGATCCCTCTCTCTGTCATGGTCTCTCCTGTCTGTATCCCTGTCTCTGTCATGGTCTCTCCTGTCGGTATCCCTGTCTCTGCCTCTGTCCCGGTCTCGTTCTCTGTCCCTGTCTTGCTCTCTGTCCCTCCTCTTGTCTGCCTCTGGCTCCCTGTGTCTGTCTCCCTCGGGCTCCTTGAGTCCCTCAGCCTCAGGCTCCCTGCGCCTCTCAACCTCAGGCTCCCTGCGCCTCTCAGCCTCAGGCTCCCTGCGCCTCTCAGCCTCAGGCTCCCTCTGTCTCTCAGCCTCAGGCTCCCTGCGCCTCTCGAGCTCCATCTCCCGGTGTCTCTCTCCCTCTAGCTCCCGGTGTCTCTCTCCCTCCAGCTCCCTGTATCTCTCTCCCTCTCTGCCTCTACTGCGGTCTCTTTCTCGGCCACGTTCAGTGTCCCACTCCGGCTCTCGGCTCCATCGCTTGCTTTGGCCCCTGTCCCATGATGGCCTGCCGCCATGCGGGCCTTCTCGGTCCCTGTCCCTTCGGCGGTCTTCGGAAGGTTCCTTCTGCCTCTCCTCAGGGAGGTGCAGCAGGCCAGGAGGTGGCTCTCGGTGTCCTCCGTCAAATCGACTGAGCCTGTCTCCGCTACGAGGCTCCGAGCCCTCTCGAGTGGAGCTGCTCCTTCTCCTCATGTCCGGTGAGTGCCGGCGCCAGTGCTCCTCCCTGTGCAGGTCTGGACTGCGGCCTCCCGTGCGACCAGGCGGAAGTATGGGGCCGTCCTGAGGAGTCGGCAGTAAAGGCCCGCTGTGACGAGCAGGTCTATCATCAGACGGCGGCCCACTGTGTCGAGCAGGTCTGTCATCAGACGGCAGTAGAGGAGGTCCACTGTGACGAGCAGGTCTGTCATCAGACGGCAGTAGAGGAGGTCCACTGTGACGAGCAGGTCTGTCATCAGACGGCGGCCCACTGTGACGAACAGGTCTGTCATCAGACGGCGGCCCACTGTGACGGGGAGGTCTGTCATCAGGATTTCTATTATCAAGGCGGTACCGGTCTGGCCCACTGAAGTGCTGAGGTGGGTGCCCCCTGTTTTCTTGACCGGGGGGACCTCTGTGGTCATCGAAAGAGCCTCTGTGTGGCGGTGGAGAACGTGCTCTATTGCTCCCATACTGGCTATGTGGGTGGAAATGTTGTCCACTCATCTCCCCACTAGGAGATGGCCCCCTTCTATCCTCATACTGGTTTGTAGGGGGACCTCTGTGTGCCTGGTGGCCTGGCGTAGGGGCCTGGTTGTCTTTGTACATGTGTGGAAGAGGATTCTGGTTCTGATGTTGGTCAATGCCCTGTTTGTAAGGGCCGGCACTGTCTTTGTTATTTTGATCTCCAGGCCCTCGTGTTGGCTCTATAATTGGAGGTTGGGAGCCATGAGCCCCATACTGAGATGGCGGGGGACCCCTGGGTCCAGGGAAGTGGGACGGCGTGGGTAACCTGTTATCAAAGTGACCAGGAGGTGGCCCCGTGAATGGCGGTGGAGGGCCTCTGGATCCAGGGAAATTGAACGGTGGAGGAGGGCCGGTGAATCTTGGTACGTTGTTTTGTCCATCAAAATTTGGAGGCGGAGGATGGCCCAGAGGGCCTTGCTGTCCAATGTGTTGAGGAGGCATGGGACCTTGCGGTCTAATGTGTTGAGGCACGGGACCTTGCTGTCCAATGTGCTGGGGCACGGGACCTTGTTGTCCCAAATGCTGAGGCATGTGAGCTTGCTGTCCCAAATGCTGAGGCACATGACCTTGCTGTCCAATATGCTGGGGCACGTGACCTTGCTGTCCCAAGTGCTGAGGAGGCATGGGACCTTGCGGTCTAATGTGCTGAGGAGGCATGGGACCCTGTGGTCTCATGTGCTGCTGCGGAGGCCTGGATGGATCAAACATCTGAGGAGGTGGTCCTCTCTGGCCCATTGGTGGGAATGGCGGCGGCAGCCCCCTAGGTGCCATAACATTCTGGGGAGGAGGTCCAGGAGGAGGTTGCTGCTGGGAGCCTCCCCACTGGTTCTGATATGGAGGATAGGTGCTTACTGGAGGATGGCCATACTTCTGGCTGCTGTCACCTTGCATGGGGGAAGGACCATGCATGGCAGGAGGAACCTGGATGTGTGGAGGGGGTCCCTGCATTGGGGGGTGGCCTTGCATGTTCGGAGGCATAGACATTGGTGGTGGCCTAACCATTGGGGGTGGTCTCTGCATCGGAGGGCGATTCATCGGGGGGAAGCGAGTTTGAGGGGGAATGTCAGCTGCTGAAGGTCTATATTCATTTCGGAAAGGTGGTGGTGACCTCTGGGACATGTGGGAACGACCGTCATCCATCTCATGTGACATGTGGGACATGTAGGAAGAACGACTGTCATCCATCATAGAGCTCGGAACAAGTACAGGGATTGCGGACGTTACTGTAGAGATGTTTGAAGGTGTATTAAAATAGTCAGCGGGTGAATCTTGACTCTCCTGGACATACATTGAATCCTCACCAGCTTTTAAAATGCTGGCAGCATTGGGCCACACATTGTACTTGTCCTTCTCAGTTTCAGCCTTGGCTGACTCAGCTTCCTCTTTTTTTACTTTTTCCTCCTTGCACTTGACGCCCTTATCGTGTTCCATCTTCTCTCCTAGCAAGGGAATTGACACCACTGCCTTGTCTGAATCCAAGATTGGAAGCATTTCACATTTCACTTCTTCTTCTTCTTCTTCCTCTTCTTCCTCTTCCTCCTCCTCCTCTTCCTCTTGCTGCAGTGATTTTTCTTCTTGTTCTTGTGGAGACTCTGTGTGTTCAACCTCCTCTACTTCCTCAACCTGTGGTTCTTGAACTGGAGGCAGTGTTGGTGGAGTGGTCACCTGCTCCGTAATCAGAGCAGGCGACTCCTCTTTCTCCTCCGGTTCATCTGTCGATTTCGTGGTAGCTACAGCCTGACGGGGGTCCTTACACTGCCGTGGGTCTCTTCTCTGATTGATCAAAGGAACAACAGATGAAGACTTTACTAGTTCCTCAACCTGTTTGCCCAGCTGCAGCAGCTGACTATTGACTAGAAGTGACTTTGTAGGCTGTGTTAATAGAGTGTCTGTGAGGGAGAATGAGGCAATCGAAGTCCCTGTGCACGTACTTTGTAGATTGTCTTGCCCCCCTTGGTCTTTTTCCTTGTTCTTTTTATGATCCTCAAACAGCTTGCTGAGGCTCTCAGGGAGTCTTAGTGGTTCAGCCAATCCTTCAGATGTGGTCTTTGTTTGGTCGGGGACAGCTGGTTTGACGTCATCAAAGATAGTGTCATCCTCTGGGTCGTAAGCCACATCATCCACCTCACTGACCATCCCTTCAGGCTGCTTACACACCTCGGGTTCTTTGACCACATCAACAGGTTTTTTAGGTGGATTGTAACTACTGCCGTGGTCATATTCTTCCTCTGGGTCATATGGCCGGTCATCCTCATCCTCATCCTCTTGGTCTTCTTTGGATATCTGTCCAAACTGCTGGACAATGGGATCGAGCATTGTAGCAGGTGGGAGGGAGCCTTCCCCGCCCTGATCAGAGGGAGAGTTGGAGGCCTCCGAGTCATGCTTCTTCTTCCCAAAGAGAGTTTTGAGGATAGTCTGAAGAGGCGTGGCACTGGCTGCTGTAGAAGCGACAGAGGATGGGGAATCTCTGCCTGTCGTGGTGGACGTGGGTGGTAATTTGACAGAAGACAAGAGGGACAGGACGGATGAAGCCGTAGCAGGGCTGCCCATGACAGGATCTGGTAAACCGAGGGGTGGAGGTGATCCTGGGGGAGTTGTTTTGAACGCAACTTCCTGGCTCTGCCGTACAACACCTTTCTCAGCTTTGACCAAGGTGGATGGTTTTGGAAGTCCAGTTTCTTCCACATCTTTAGCTTGGATCTTGGAACGTTTCTCATCGCCTTCTACCAGAGCACCAGCCCGCTTTCTCTCCTTCTGGCAGATCAGCAGGCCCAGAAGCAGGTTAGGACGTGCAGGTTCAAGCCCTGTAAGAAAGAAAAGAAAGAACAAAGCAAATTAGAAAAGACCAGCTCTGATGGAGTCACATGGGAATTGTGTGTGCGTGCGTGTGTGCGTGTGTGCGTGTGTGCGTGCGTGCGTGCGTTGAACATACAATTTACTTTAAGAACTAGTTATAGATATATGTAAAACACAGAAATGTAATGACCACATAAATGAACACATTGAAATGAGAGCTTTCTTTGCATACATTACCAATAAAAACAAACAACACAGTATACTGTTGTCGGGCAAACCTAGTTTTCCATAATTGCAATTAAACATTAACAGACAGTAATGCATCAGTTACTAATTCATTAATTATTCAGTAACAGATATAAAATAAATGAAATAAAACACAACCATGAAACATTCATCATTGAACCTTTAAACCAGGGGGCCTGTCAATGAGTTAACCACTTGTTGGCACAATGCATTTCATACCAGACAACCAATGACAAATGTAATACATCTCTCAATATGACATTATTTGTCTATGCTTGGGACTTTGAAGTTACAACTACATCCAAATAAAACCAGGGTGAATATTCTTGAAATGACATTTGCATTTATCTAATGAAATCATCTTGTGTTGTCATTATGAGTCATTTGTACATGCCCGTTTGTAAAGGAGTTTCTTAGAATATCAATGAAGATTAATTCACTGTTCATAGTCGACATATACAGTATACTATATATACACACAATAGAATATATGCAGTTGTATAATGTTGCTTTATTCATTCTCAGTATTTAGAGAGTCCCTTGTCTGTATCCAATGTTCAGGATGTGGAGGAGTGGATCCGTCTTGGAGAATGGGCGAGATCGACTCCTCTGACATCTCTCTCTCTCTCTCTCTCTAGGTCGTCCTCAGACGAGCCCGCCATCGTCGCTTCCAGTCATCCCGATTCTCCATACATCTTGCCAGCTCATTGGTGCTTTGCGCTCCTGCGTCGCGCTTGAGTACATCCACATATGTTAATGTGGGGCGTCCTTGTGACCGTGCCCGTGTGTTGGATCCCATAGCACTAGTTTGCTGGCTAGCAGTTCTTGGTGCCTCTGGCAGTGTCCTGCTAGTCTCATTCTCCTGGCTGATATTTTCTGGCTCACCCTTGGTATTCCGTCGTACTAGCATACAGAGGCTGTGCGCTGAGCGTGACATCATCATTAGGAGTGTGCGATATGGAAAAATCTCACTATTTTTTTTAGCACAATATACGATATCACAATACTTTTTAATATGTTTATGGTTATATTTTGGACAGATCTTTGAGAACAGAATGTGATGATTTGATTGGCTGAGCACAGAATGTGATGAACAGTTCAACCACCTACAAGGTAACACAAACTAAAAGAAAGTGTAGTAACAGACCATTTAGACCACAATACTTCAAATCATATAATGTGCATTCATTGTATCCCGATACAATAACTCTCATCTTATCTCTCATTTATCATCATTCCAGTTATGTGGGAACGCCTACTATACAGTATTTATGATGTGCGGTCTAGTATCATGGTTTGATGATTGATGCTTTAGTCCAGTTGTCCAGAGAGATCCTATATCCAGTACTGCAGCAAGGTAAGCTGGGAAAATGTTCAGCATGGTGGTACAAAGCACTTAAGTTAAGAGTTAACCCTAAAGAAACAACAGGCCGAGACTGGACTAAAATGGCACCCACCTGCCATGCACAACTTCTTTTATTACAAATTATAAGAAACATGAGTGATGCAAAGACATTTACATGGAAATAGTACACATAATTGGTTGCATGTACAGAGGTGAATGTGAAACACCAAAAGCACAGGAGTGCCCCCTACAGTACAAACTAGGAATAATGGAAGTTCTCATTTGACATAAGCTTGTAAATCTGCTTTTGTTCCTCCTATAATGAGACAGACATGTCAGAAATAGGGGCTCCAGCTCAAAGTGGGTAACCTGCCTCCAGTGATATATACAACAACACTCAACACTTGGACAAAATATAACAACTATTTTTGACAGAAAATTAAAATAAAAAACATTTACATTTGTACAGTTACATTCAAAACACAACATTTGCAGTGTAATAAATCCCAGTGAAATCTTACCTGGCCCATCGAAAGGTAAGAGCTTGGAGGGCAACGGCTCCTTGGCACTCAGTGGGATTAGGTAGAGGTCTTTGATGCGGCGGTTGTTGTTGGCCACCACGCCGAAACGCTTTCTGCTGCTGAAGTAAGAGAAGAGCGAGACGTACGCTGCTTCCTCTTCCTCCGTCGCCGGGTGGAAACGGATCAGACACAGCTCCTGAGGACAGCCACGAAAGAGAGGAAGGTAGAGGGAGAGTGAGAGAGATGTGGTGAGTTATATTGTTGAAAGGTCGGAAAGACTCGGGACCTTTCAACAATATTAATATGGTAAATGGGGGTGTCAGGACTAAATTAATAATCGATTAGTCCAGAGGGGGTTCCAGGTGGTCCCCAGCTAAATGATGGGAGAGTTGGTAACCAAATGGACCCATAAAATATCTGTTGAGAGTGTACAATGAAACCAAAAATATAAAGTAAAAAATATTGTTAAACATCTGCTTTGCTTATTTACACAATGTCTACACAATTAGAATGTAGAAAAAGCTGTTATTTTGATCACCATTTGTGTGTTCTCTCTCCTATGGTAACACATCAATACAGCATGGAATTGTGAACAAAATCTTAACCAATCGTAACAGAATATTCTTTAGTTTTGGGTCTGCAAGGATAAATCTGATCAAATGCTGGGCTAAAAAATGCTGAATAAATAATGGGTCACTTTGTGGTGTAAATTAAATTGCATGTATATTAATCAGATTTCAAGGGATGAAAAGATGCAAATAATTGTTTGGTGCAGTTGATAGTCTAAGAGTGAATTGAATCACTTGGAAGAGCGCTTTAAAACTAAGCTTTGACAAACAAACCTTTGAGAGAGAGGTCTTCAGCTTCCCCACATAATCCCACACAGTGCTGGGAGATATCCGTCCTCCTATGTGGATGGTGTCTGGTAAATCCTGCAAAATCACATTTGACATTTTCCTATTTATGAGAATTGAATTATCGGATGACAGACACACATGCACACACATGCACACACGTGCACACGGGGGTACAGTATCTATGTGTTTATAACTATATTTACATGGAAGATCACAAACCTCTTTCAAGTATTCAAAGGATCCAGAAACCAGATAGGCCTTCGTGACAAACTTGGCCACAGACTGCATGTTGATGAGACCTTTCCAAATCTTCTCCTGACCGTGGAGGAAGATGGCGGTTTCACCCTCAAGAGGTGGCGCTGATGTGCTGGGGAAAAAAAGAAGAAAGTTTCTGAGTGAGTGCTCTGTGTATGCTCTGAGGGATAATATGTCTAAACGTTTTTATACAAAAAATACATCAAGCATTTGGTATCACTATCATAATTGATTCCTCAATCATACAGGTTAGTACCTTTATTTATCATGAAAATGTTACTTTGTTTGGATTATATATTTATTTATGCTTCACAATCATGTAATATTCACATTCTGTGTGGATGTACTCAAGACAAAAAAAAGCCTTTTGTGTGTAAGGGCCTCGATACTGGAAACAACAATGCAAGTAGTGGTTTTACAAGCAAAGCAATCAAATCAGACCCATAGAACCGTGTCGGTTGTATTGATTTATACCTGGTTTTGGCTGCTTTAGGCACAGTCATCAAAGGCGGCGCAACTGGCGGCATTGGTAGGGACCCCTTGGGTGCCACCTCCACTGGAGCAGAACCTCCCACGATGGCGGGCTCTGTAGAGGCAGGCATCACTGTGGGCGTTTCAGGGACAGTGAGAGTGGCCGTCACACCAGAGCTGTGCCGGTTCATACGAGGGTCTCTGCGGGTGATGGTGACAGAGGAGACGGCCGGGATGCTGACAGGCGTGGGGGCCTGCGGTGGAACCATCATGTTGTTAATCTCCTGGTAATGCGGCTGGGCCAGCGGGTCCATTGCAGGAATCTCATGGCCAGGCTGGTAGCCCAGTGTATCCTGTTGCTGATAAACTTGAGGCGCCTGATGTTGATAGGTTGAGGGACCCGAGGGCAGGTCCTGTTTCTTGGTCAGCTTTGCTTTCTTAGATGCGGGCTCATCTTCTGACTTCTGGCCTGGAAAATTGATTAAGACGAGGATATTAACATGATCTATCTATGGTGCTGAAAGGGAAGCCCTATTATAACCAAGACATTGTGTAAAATTCCAGGTTTACCTGTACAGATTTTACAGTTGAGATCAAAGAGATGGGTCTTGTGTTCAGCCGTGGTGTCCTTGAGCATTGTACTGAAAATGTCTGGCATGCTGCCGCCACCGTTCCCCTCTACAGCAGAGACTGAAGTAGTGGTGCTGGAGTCCTCATGGTCCTGTGGACATTGAAACGAGAAATCTCCCTCAAATCTAATTGTAATTGGCATTACTGAACTAATAATAAAGAATAAATGATGGCAGACTGAGACTGAAATTCAGGAGGGAATTCTAGGTGTATCAAAGATGCACAGTTGATTTAAGTAGAGAAAAGCATGACAGAGTGCAAATCAATAATCGGCCAATTTCTGGCATCACCCGCTCCCTATAAAGTTGGTGAGACTGTAGGAAATAGGAAATGTGAGTAGAAAGGAAAAGAGTGCATGCTGCCACTTACTGCAGCAGTAGCCATGCGAGCAGATGAAGAGGTTGCAGAGATACATACATCTGCATCAGACGTTGGTGGAGCATCCTCCATGTCAACACTGTGAGAGCCAGACTCGCGCCTCTTTGCTGATTTGGACTGACCTGAATGAGATCGAGCACCGGCATTCTGGACCTAGTGATGACAATGAAGTGAAATGAGTATTACTTTTTTTTAACCAAGTGGTTTACACAGGTGGAAGACTTTGGCACGTCAGGTAGGGTTGGGTGATGGGTTCAATTCATCGATAATCGTGTTGTACCATATCGATAAAACAGGAAATTCTGTGTGTGACGTGGCTAAAAGCAAATAAATATCAGAAACAGTTACAAAATATA
>OOFJ01038843.1:4900-17108 GCA_900323375.1 Benthosema glaciale
GTGAGTGTGTGTGTGTGTGTGTGTGTGTGTGTGTGTGTGTGTGTGTGTGTGTGTGTACACACGTACATCCTTGATCAACAGTACATTACACCGGGTGGGCCACATCATTTCAATCTACATGTATTTTTTATATATATATCTGCGTCCACGGTGTCAAAGGCCAAATAGAGGTTGTGGGAGAGAGAAATATCCGTTTGGTAACACCCCCACCCTACAAGACTACATGCATCTCTGATCTCTCACACAGGGGCCTGAAGTAAAGCGATCTTCACACAAATTTGCAGCAGTGCGTGCGTCCGTCGTTTCGTTCAAATACTTTATTAAAAAAAAAGGAAAAAAGCATCTCACCTGAAAGAATATCAATGGCCTTCATTGCATTCTTGTCGTCTGGGCAATCCACGAACGCATAGCCAGTTTTGACAAGAAACGGACCCGTGTGCGGAATCTTCCACTGCTCAAAGAGAGTTTCCAAGTCCTCCGTGGTCGTCTCGTCGCCTAGGTTGCCAATGTATAGCTTATTCATGTTCAGCGCCGAAAATGACACCCTTTTAAGCTGGGACAAATCGTTATTTTACCCACTAGAATGTGCAGTTAGTAGTGTTTGTTTGGAGAGTCGCTCGGATCGCCTCCACCACTAGTACGGTAGTAGTTGTGTGTCCGCGCGGCGTGCTTCCAGGTCGGTAAAGCCACAGAGAGATTTGACTGGCAACCTCGCTTGCTGCGCTCGCACACACTCCCTGGCCCCCCTTCTTTCTGTCGCGTAAAAAAAAAAAAAAAAGGAAAATTCTCAATATTATTTTAATCCCGGCGTCTCCAAAACGATGGTACGTTGTGTGAAAAGGAGGAAAAAACTACTTTTTTTCTTCTTGTATTCCTCCAAACCTCCTCCCCCCTCTGGCAAATAAGACCATAGACCAGAGAATGTCACACTACTACACACACGGTAAGGCTCGCGCCCGCCTCTGAGTACAAAACCAAGAAGAAGGTGGTGGAGACTGAGAGAGAGAGAGGGGGGGAGAAGGAAAAAAAATCCTCGGCTATTCCGGCTTTTTTGAATGAGCCACGTGTTCAAACTACAAATCAACCCCACACGTGAGGAGCCCAATTGCTCAATTAAGTGTTTGGGGGGATTGGGGAAAAATGCACGGGAATCTGGGGTGGGGACAGCTAGAGAGCGGAGAGGGGGAGTGGTGGTGGAGAAAAGGAGGGGAAGAGAGATTGGTGTTGGGGGGGGGGGATAAAAAAAAGAAAAAACTGGCGAGCTATGTATGTGCGTAAAGGGATTCCGTGAGAACCCAGTGTATCTCCTACTAGAATCACATTCGTGTGCCTTTCTCTGTGTGCCGAATACTCGATTCTCATTGGTCGGTAGAGAAATAGTAAAACGGGGGTTGCGCGCACGCACACCCACCCCATAGCGCACCCATAACGCACACCAAAGCGCGTCCATGGCGATATAAGAGAGCGCTTTACAGATGGCACAGTAGTGTACTAGAGAAGGGAAGTGGGGGTAGGGCCATTCATAAATGATATGATCGCACTATATTGTTAAATGGTGATGCTTGCACATCATCATGAACACGCTCGGATCCTTTTTTTTTTTAGAGAATACACGATAGGGAGGGCCCTACGTCGCTTCTTCTTGGGCCCCGCGGTCAATATGGGAATGACACGTAGCCCTACTACCTACTACTATTCAAATGATGGCATCCATCTTCTTCAACAAGGTTCCCTGCCTGCCTTCCCCCCCTATGATCCACAATACAAAGTCCAGCCGCACGCCCACCGACCGACTTGTCCGGCGTGTTCGTTCACACAAAATTACATGGATCGATGGTATATAAGGCAGGGGGGGGTTGCGGAGTGAGAAGAACAAGAAGGCTGCTTGCCGGCCGCCCCACCTATTTCTTGACACAACTTTCGGGGGAGTTAAAACAAACTGAAATAGCATTGCCCCGCCACGCCACGCCGACTGAATGCACATGGCGAACCTGCTCTGCTATACCTCAGGCATGGGTCTCTGTGCGTGGCGTGCACTCCAAGAGGGAGGGGTTTGCCTGCCACGCTGCGTGTGTGTGTGTGTGTGTGTGTGTGTGTGTGTGTGTGTGTGTGTGTGTGTGTGTGTGTGTGTGTGTGTGTGTGTGTGTGTGTGTGTGTGTGTGTGTGTGTGACTCAAATGTAGAATCCATGTTTCGAAAAAGATTGCATAACTGCCATTAAGACAATGTGGAAAATGACAGCCAAAGGACCTGAAGGTTAGTCACAGGTCACCCCTATAGAGGGGATGGGTTTCACAAAGACATACCAGTATACCTATTATTTACACTTTAGAGCAGTCACAGCCTCCTGAGATACAGTTTCATTGGAGGAGTTTTTCAAAGTTTTTCCTAAACCAACCCATAAAAAATAAACAACTACACATGGGCCCAGGGTTACACCACAACCCCACTAGATGTAGGCCCATTGATGTGACTTTGGAACAAAACACCTAAACATGAAAAAGTTCTGTTTACAGTGAAACAATGACCACAATCCCAGTTATTTTCCTAATTTTACGTAATATGTTAAGTGTCCTAAGGCTAAGGCACATAGGCCTTATAGTGCAACTGAAATGTTTTTTTATTTTCTTGTTTGTTTTCTTTTGGTGGAGAAAGTTGTTAATTTCATTCATTACTTGTTGTTCCGGATGTATCAGTTGGCTGATGGTATTTAACAATGAATGAAGGCTACACCTCCAATCTATGAACATGGTGCAGTGCACACAGTTTACATAGTAGGCCTATCTGTATGAGCCACAGTAAAGCTAGAAGATGCACTATTTCAAGATATATTTAGACTGCTTAAGTGACTAATTTGAACAGTGCATAATTCATAATACATAGCTATAAAATATACCTATAAGATCTGAAGCCTTTTTAAATTGTATTATGATTGAACACTTTAACAGTTTGCAACAGTTAGTGCATGGTTTACAATGAATGAATGAATGATAACACAAAAAGCTCTGCATGGGGCTTATAGTATAGTTTAACTTGTTTACATTATGATCCTTCATGGGACCACAAGGCTATTTGTTAAAGTATATGCCCATATTCAGATAACTATTGATCTTGCTTATGCTTCTAATTCTATTGTAATTCCCAAAGTTAAAGGAATAATAGGTTGCTACTTGCTCGTGTAAAGTAGACAACAAAAGAGAAGTAAGTTTGATTTGTGCAACATGTGCCATTTTGCAGTGTCACAGACTGCCTGCTATACTAGGAGTGGTTCTCAACCCTTTCAGGCGGGGACCCCCAAAATAATCACATTTGAACTGTGGACCCCCACCCTGAGAAGCACTTGGAATTGTAGGAGTTCAATTGAGGTATTTAATTTAGCCTTTGTTTTTAATAGTGGAAACAGCAGATCTACAGCTCACAAGCTTGTAGATAGTCTATTTTCACTTTTCCCCCCTCTTTCTTAAATTATTTGACAATTTGACCAATGTTTCACTAGTTTTTACAGTATAGTTTGTTGATTACGTTTAACACAGTAATGTCTTTCTTTCTTTCATTCAAGTCCTTAAATGGTCACTTCACTCACTGTCACTTGGGGGATCCCCCCAAAATATGTGTGGACCCCCTGGGGGTCCCGACACACAGGTTGAGAACCCCTGTACTATAGGACCAGACTCCAGTCAGTGTTCTCCCTTTACTGCCGAACTAGACACAGAGCGGCATTTCATTGGCTGGGACCGCCGACCAATCAGATGGCTTCAGATGTGCTCCGTACTACTTGTGCTGGCTCGGCCTCAACGAGCTCATTCATTGGCTCTCCTTGTTCTCCCGTTCTATATGAATCAGCCCGCGAGTTATGCGTCTTTTTCGCCATGTTTTCTCAATTAGGTCCAACCAAAAGATGTGAAATATGAAGCGCTGACTCAACCCATGGCACTTTGTACGTTTGTAGCCGCTCTTAATGAGTGGATAGAGATCATATTTGTGCCGGCAGTAAGAGGATAACTAAAATAGATTAATGCAAAAAAACAAAAGTGAGTAGGTTGTTTACAAAAATCAACGTTTTACTACATAAACAAATTGTGTTTTTTCATCTGTTTTGTAATTCGTTTTAACTTTTTCATATAACACTATAGCCTTATCTTGTTTCTCTTTTTCTGTAGCTTCAGATTTGTACATTTCTTTACATTTGGAGAACGTTGAATTAGCTTAAACTTCATGGTATAGCCAAGTTTATACAATTTAATATAACTAATTTCACCCGGCGACATTAACCTCCGAAGCGACGTAAATAACGAAATGCAAACCTAAAGGGTTTACTTTTGCCTAAAAAAAAGGGTCCTTGATTTACTTGATTTAAATGTTAAAGATCCGAAGAGATTAAAAAAGAAACTGTGAAAAGGTGATCCGTATAGTCTGTGTGTGACACAGACAGGGGCCTTGTTGCCTGTGCACATAGCCTTCTTCTCTGTCTGTGTGGCTCCCTCCGTGAGCCAACATACTGCTGCAGGAGGAGTGAATGTATCGCTGAGGAATGTACAGGAAAAAAAAAAAACATCTCCCCGCCCCCCACCAGCCCCAGACCCAGGACTCCTCAGTATAGCCAAGTTCCATAGGGTCAAAACTGACATAAAGTTTTTGGGACAAGCCTAGAAGGCTACAGCTTGGCGTGTGGAGAGAGAGAGCGTTCAGGGCGGCTTGATCGGCGGCTTTCATGAAAAGGGAATAAGGGAGATCGGTCTGTTTTTACTTAATACCCTAAACTGAAGATATTTATGTTTACGATGACTGTAGCTTAGCATATATACCCCAACGGTTGGTTGTGTGTTATGTTGCTTAACTCCAGGCTGTGTAGAACTTGCCCCCCCTCCCCTCCCCCTTTTTAAGCAACACCCCGCGCTATACTTTGATTCGAAAAGGAACTCTTTAAAAACAGTTTTGGGTGAGATCCTAATTCCTTCATTTATTTCGTATCAGACGAATGGGATCGCAGTGTCTTTCACACTGTTAAAGTTGTATCCGGATCTATTATTGTAATGACACTGCCTTCTTGGTCAGAATGTATATGGAACATTGTCGTGGAACGCCATGTTGAATAGAAATATTCAGACCTACACCACAAAGCTTTTCGTGGAAATTTGCCATTATAGCGGTGTAATTATTAAGACGCTGATATTAAGGCTTTATGTCTACAGTAACTGATTGTACACAGCCTGCCTTCTAGGTAATCAGATCAGTTGATAAACTTATATCACATATTCTTCTACTCCAGATTCCCTTTATGCAGGACAGGCACCCCCACATCTCATTATAAAATGGCGGGTTTGTGCCCTCTGAAAACATGCAAGGAATAGGCTTTTTCTTTTTTGCAGGCCTAGTAATGGGCTAAATAAAGGCAAAATGGTGACTGGGGAAATTATTAAAATGGTAATGGAATTGTTGCTGTTTATTGTAAAAGAGACAATCCACAAAAGCATTTAAAACTTGATTGATATGGTTGATTTCTTGGGTTGTTTTGTTGTGAATTGCTCATTTAGTCAGGACCAAGCAAATGTAATGTGTAATGTAATTGTGAAGAAATTAAGAACTGTATCTTATTGTGGATAGATAGATAGATAGAAGGGCCCTGCCATGCCTATAAATAGATTGACTCTCAGTATCCATTTACAGTAAGCCTGACCACATGTAATTCTTAAAATGTCATTAAATTCTTGTTTGGAAAATCCACCCGTTTACCAACTAGACTAAGTTTACCTGTTCTGGATCTGAACATTTGAAAATGAAGCAATTGTATTACTGATTAACATTGGACTAATTTGGTATTGTGTATTTTAGTGGAATGAGTTAGATTAAACTATTCAAATAATCAAATCTAGCCTAAACATAGATCTTTTGCATGTGGTCACGTAGCTATAGGCCTATATATTTGCTGTCTTTGTCACACATTCAAGTCGTTGCCTAAATATAATGGTAATATAATGGCATGTAAGACTATACTGGACAATGTTTTGTTCTCGTCTTGTCGGCTGCTGTTTGTTAACTTCATGTAATAGGCCTACAATTTGATTGATTGGCTACTGTGTCCTAGATCAGGCTGGTTTTTGACAATTCAAAAGTAGGCTAATGTATTTTTTTATTTTAGTCTTTTGTAAAGTTTTTGCTTTGCCAGGTGCATTGATGATTTATAGAAAATGGGCAAAACATGATTTGTTGTGCAACTTGTGCCTCCAAGTTTGAATTAGTTTAATGCATAATAAATAAACTGCATGATTACTGAATATGGAGAAGGCTGGATATTTAATTTCAGGTATAAACGTTTCAACAAGTTGTTATAGTGACATGGTATAGGTTTAGTAAATACACATACTGTGATTTAACCTCTGTCCCCTTCATATGGCAAATGTATTTAATGATAGAATTCTAAATGTAAGAGGTATTCTTTCAAGAGGTTTCCTATAAATCTGCCCAGTTGTAAGTGTTGTCCCATGTGTATAACAAGGACACGTCTGTGGATTTCTATTTACTGAGATGCAAATATCCTCATCTTCAGGGTAGAATTGTTTTCATATTGCATTTGGATATTATGTGTAAGGTCTTAATGTTTTGTGTAAAGCACTTTTAAGTGCCTTGTTGAAATGTGCTATACAAATAAACGTGTGTATTGAAAGGAGGAAATAACTCACTTGTTCCCTCATTAATTATTACATAGTAATAATTTCCTTTCATCATTATGAACATCTCAAGGTCATGTGTTTGATCAAAAATATTCTAAATACTTCCAAGATATAAAAGGATATATAACACAGGAACCCAACAATATGTCCATTTCAGGCAACATCATGTGGTTTGTAACTGTTAAGAGGTTTCTTGAGATATGATCACTATCGGCACACATCATGCAAACTTCCATCTGATTAGTTAATTAGCACATTCCACAATCTTGGCCAGGCTTTCAGTCTTTGGATTCCATCAAGTATCGACTCAGACTTAAGAGCATGTTGTCACTTGTTAACTCACACTGTCCTGTGGTTTAATACTCCTCACAGAGTTCACAAGCAAATCCTGAGTGCTGATTTAAGATACATGTCCATTTTGACACTTTCAGAGTTAAATTAACACAACATTTCTGTGTAGGGTATCAAGAGGGTTGTTGTGGTGAGATCCATTTGGATTGTCCTTAACCTTTCTTTCTGTTTCATGTAACCTGGCCATAAAATCTTTTACAAAAATCAATGTAATAGAAAAGTTATGAAGAAAGAACCATAATGATGTTGTATTTGCCACGTCTGTGGACACGTGACATTTTTCTCTGTTCCAAACAATGTTTGTAAGCCAAACAAGTTGTATAGACAAGATTATTCTGATAATCCAATCTGCAGATGACCAGTCACCCCTTCCATCGGTCCCGTTAAAGGAGGGCTCAAAAGTATTTGCAGTGGCTGTTCCTAGCTATAACATTAACATATCAATGTCAGTGCATTTGGGTGTGCATCTATGCACCTGTTCTCTACCATGATGACACACAACAGAGCATGGATCAGAGCAGTGAATCACAAACATTTTCATGTCAAGGACCCCCAAATTGATATGTATTTTGCACGGAACCCTATCTGAAAAGATTTTGTACCAGGTAGAGACCACTATAAGTAAAATGATGTGCCACAATTTATCAAGGTTTTTCAAAAAACGTTTAGAAAATAGCAGATTTACAAGCATTGTGACACATCAGAAGCATAATAATTCAGGCGTCTGCAAACCTTTTCACATGAAGTGCCATGTTTTCATTGTTGTGTGCCATATATAATTATGACACACCACATCAAAATGAAATATTCTCAAGTGATTTTGACTGTCCACAGGATACACATGAACTTAGAAATACTTTCTTTCACATCATTAAACTCAAGCAATAACCCACCTGTCTCCCAGAATCCCTCCCCAGTCACGAGTTAGGAGTTTGAATGAATGTACAATTGTGTTGAGGATGCAATTTGAAAATAACTGACAAAATGTTTTTTGGAATATTTAATTTTAAAAGAAAAAAAACTTCTCTCACACACTTGATCCTTCAGTGATCACCCATCCCCTGTGCCAATGTTGGCACCCGTGCCTAAGGTTGCCTACCACTAGATAAAACTATTATTAATTTTGCTGGGGACCCCCATGGACCGCCCTCAAGGACCCCTGGGGGTCCCCACTGGACTGCGCTCCTTGATCAGAAGATGGCCAATGAAAAACTTTTGTCATTCCCATTGCACTCCTTGTTGCCTATATTTTCATTTACAGATGTTAGTATATTCAGCATAGCCTACATTATGTTGGCTATACTTGTTCTCATGTTTTTTTACTGTCTGCTGGCTATCCCACACATTCTAAAAGTGTAATTCAGATAGCATGTTTATTTAGACAGGTGCTACAGCCTAGGTTTGGTATTTGGTTGTTACTTTGTAGCGCTTAATTGTTTTATTTTAACTCTATATTTACAGTACATGACCATTTGCCCTGTTGTTCGTCTGACTTTGGTTCATGCAAAACAGTTTACAAAGCACGCATCTCCAAAAGGTGCTGCATGGACAAAACATGTACAAATGGAAAAATAAGAGTCCACACACTGCATCATGCTCCGATTTGGTGAGTCTTCAGTTACCAACAAGGTGATGTTTCATGAAGCATCGGTTGTATGTCATTAAATCCACTATATGGCACTCGGAGTATGATCCAGCGTGCTGTTGACTCTATTTTCTATATCCATGTCATTTAAGCACTTTTTAAGTCACTCTTGATAATATGATTGATTTTTATCTCACAGTATGCAGAATGGGTACATTTTAAAACGAAAGCACAAGTCAATACGAACACTGTTACTTTGTGGACGATCCATGATTAGCCATAACACTTTATTTACAACAGGGTCCACCATTTTCAATTCATCAGATACAGATACTGCTATATGATAAATGCCTAAATCGTAATTGTAGGCCACTTATTATTCCTCACTCTCAGAAAAAAACATAATGGTAACATAAGGGTGACTGAGGTTCACTAGTTGTAAATGTGTGCAACATACACACAAATAAATCCATGTTTCAACGTGTATATATATATATACACTACGTGGCTGCAGAATGATCTATTGAGCAAGAACTCACACTTTGACCTTTGAATCATGCCAACGTGCAGCTGCTTACCTTGGAACCTATAGAATTATCTCAGTCAGTGTGAATGAATGCATAACTCGGAGGGGCCCCTGGATATGTCAGCAGTGATTATTAACCTCATCATGGTGAAGCGCCTTACTATTAGGGCTAAGGTCAACAGATGAAAAGCTCCCCAATAGCTTCAGCATACATATATATATATTTCTTTGTAACTTTTATTAGCCACTCAGAATTAAGGATTTGTTTGCCCGTTCAGTGGCAGTCAGTTCTATGATTTGAATAGAAATCACAGCAATAGAACAGAACCAAGTTGACTTAACCACAATAACCCCATCACCTCTATTCTGGGGCGAACACTGAACTGAAATAGCAGGCCATTGAAACACGGCGTGCGCATGTAGATTGTCTTTTTTTGACAAAGTGACTTGGTGTAGACGGAGAGAAAATGAGGGGACCTGCAGCTAGATCCTCGGGACTCCGGTCAAGGAAGTATATAGGGTTTAAAGTGGTTAACTGATTAGATTATTCAGTGTGAAGTTTTGATCCATGCAAACATTGAGAAACTGATAACACCACCTTGTTCATGAGAAGAAAAAAAGTCAGTACTTATCCCAAACGTAAACATGATAATAATGCCACTACTCTTGCAAGACATGTAGTAATGTTAGGGTTGAGATTACGTGCATACATCATCAATCCTCAATCATTTCTTTTTAAGTTAAAACATGTACACTGAGTGAGTTGTCTGTTTGGAACGGCTTGATAACATTCCCATGTTAATTTATGAACATAAAACGTAATTAACCTAGAAATTATGAAAATATACTTCCAATATGGGTATATGGCTAAGACCATCTGTATCGGTTTTGACAAAGACTAACAAATGGATCAAATTAACTAACAACTGGTAGTATATTGTTGTTTACTTCCTTCCCCCCAACCCCCAATTGTAAACCAAACAAAAACCAACAAATTGATTTGATTTAAACTTGAAATTTAGTGTCTTCTCCACTAATTACATCTACAAGACAAAGCAGAACTTCAATGTCATTAACATCTGAGGCATAAAACACCAAGCACATTTTGGGAGTTTTATACCATTTCTTTTATATTTCCATACAAAGTAACAACAACAAATAAATACTATTATACACACACAAGAAAATAAAAACCTCTGGATGTACTCAAATGCTGTATTAGACCAAATGTGTGACTTAAGACTAGAGTACGAGTACAACCACCAATCCATGGTAACACTTTATTTTACAGCTTACTTCTACTTGACTGGAATACCAGGAAACAAAAGTTCAATACTTGCAAATGAGATCCCACAGAGTTTTCATGTTCTCATCAACACCGACATAATAAAATGCTGTAAAATAAAGACTTACCCTTCTTCATGTTGATCCTACAACATTCCTTGAGACCCAAGAAACTCTTGCCTTGTCCTTCCTCCTTACAACCACCCGATAGATTAGCAATAGATTAAGAGTAACAACTGAAATACAAAAAATGGTAAGGACTGAAGGATGCTTGAAGTATCATTTGCCCTCACTCATTATGGATGTATAAAAAAAACACCTAAAAATTAAGACATATACAGCACGTAAACAAAGTTTTTTCTTTTCTTTCTTTCTTTTTTAGTCATCGTTAAAGAGTTCTGGTGATATGGACCTTTGCTAGCTTAACACACTTTTAAACATTTCCCTCTGAAATGCAGTTCGATGAATACAAAATCAGCAGTGAAGGGAGTGATTCTTGATGTGACTGGAAGAAGTTCAGTATCGTCCTGCAGAGAATTCAAACAGAATTCACACTTGTAAATGTTAAGAGTCATAAATGGCAAAATGTGTTGCACACATAGCAGCTCAATTCAAAGTTTTAAGTTAGTGATAGGAATGCAGACAGACCCAGTGTGCATCTTAATACTTAATGCTTACTGTATATTAAACTATCTTTACACTTACGTGGGCTGTAAGAGCGGGATTGTGAACGAGACCTGTAGCGACTGTAGTAGGGTGAAGCAGAGTGCCTGCGACTACAGAAACACAATAAAGAATGACACTTCCCGGACAGGGATCCACCGTTCCACCACGTATATAAGAGATTGCTTCAATAATTCCCTCCCAAAACTAAGACTAGTGAGTTGCATTTCCACAACATGTGACCCAGCGTGGCTGGCTGACACACAAGGAAAGTGATTGTTTTTTTGTTTTGTTTTTAAGAGGGCCGTGTTCTCTCATCATCATCAGTGTCCATACCCTGGGTGGTGTTGGCCAAAAGGTCTTTCTGTGAGGGGTTTGCATGTTCTCACCATGTCGCCTAGGTAGTGTAGGTACCCTCACAAAAAACATACAGGGGAAAGGAACTGGTTGGAATAACGTGTTCCTTCCGCGCGCTACATCCAACCAGAGAAACTCCCCCCTGCAAGGTGAAAAGAAGCGGCTTGGATTCCTCATGCATGATAGAAGGAAGCATGAGGTCAGTCTGTCGCTCTTCCCAGGTTGGCAGACGGAGTGTAACGGCCCAGGATTACATTAGATAATTGACTCTGGGTTAAAATAAAAATGGGTTGCAAAATTGTGGGATAAAAAAAAAAAGTTAATAAATAAATAAAAATGAAAAGAAAAGGACACTTTCCAGTTTCCACACCTAAATTCACAACATGTCATTAATTGTGGACCTGCTTGAATGTGTAATACATCATTAATCCCAATTACAATTTATTTTAGAAGGAAAATGTGGCCATTTCAGTAGCCAAAACCAGCAGCTACAGAGAAAGATATTATGTAAATCAATAAAAAACACCGTACTGTACGTAATTCCTATTCACAAAATTGTTACTTGGTATGTCCGCCGGTAGAGGATGAAAGAAATATCCCTATATGTAAATCCTAAAAGGTTATGGGAACATTTCAGAAAGCCCCAGTCATGAACATGAAAACACTCTGCTGCTGCTGTGACTAGGTTACTAGTTAATACTATTATTAGGTGAACTAGTTACTCACCTGTACCTGTAGTCATATTCGTATCTGTCGTAGCGATCATAACCGC